>JAODAL010000043.1:230000-514079 GCA_025379985.1 Phyllomedusa bahiana
AGAACACTTATGTTTTTTGGCAGGAAAAAGTCGTATCATAGAAAAGACTCCAAAACCTTAAACAGAAGGCTGTTACTATATAGACAATGTAACATATCAACACACCGTCCAAGTTTCTCTAAATGAAGCATGAGAAAGAGAGAGATTCATTCACACCATGTGGATATACACAATCCAGTCTATAAATCCACTGCGTCTCTTTTTGAAGAATCTTTTTGTCCCAGTCTCCTCCCCTAATTGGGGGTCAAACAATCTCAATCCCTCTAAAAGGCCGAAGTATTGGGGATCACCTAGTTAGGAGCCATTTTGTGCACCACCTCAGAGGGGAACCTGGCTGAGTAGACAGCCGAATGGCTGTTTTAAGTGTGGTAAATGTAAGTTTTGCCCTCTTGTTGTGAATTGTAAACATTTTGGTGGTACTAATGGGAGTCGGAGATATAACATCACAGGGTTCATCAATTGTGTCTCCGTAGGGGTCATTTATTTGGCCACATGTCCATGCGGACTGAACTACGTGGGTAAGACCAAACGAGAGTTCAGACGTAAAATAGGTGAACATGTGGGAGACGTTAAAAGACGCATGGACACACCCATTGCAAGGCACATGTTCAAGAAACATGGTGGAATGGTGGATGGCTTGGAGTTTAGAGGGATTGAGATTGTTCGACCCCCAATTAGGGGAGGAGACTGGGACAAAAAGATTCTTCAAAAAGAGACGCAGTGGATTTATAGACTGGATTGTGTATATCCACGTGGTCTGAATGAATCTCTCTCTTTCTCATGCTTCATTTAGAGAAACTTGGACGGTGTGTTGATATGTTACATTGTCTATATAGTAACAGCCTTCTGTTTAAGGTTTTGGAGTCTTTTCTATGATACGACTTTTTCCTGCCAAAAAACATAAGTGTTATCCTTAGGTATTTAACCTTATTATGCCAACTTGCTTACCGAATTTAATATAGTTATCTTTTGTCCTACTATAGTTTTCGTCCATATGGGTTAGCTGGGGGATATAGGAGGAGTAAAATAAAGATGCAGACATATACAAGTAGGCTCAAACTCTGTATTTTAGAGAGTATCTATTGCATTTTAATATAGTATACTTATCCCCCTGGTGACGGCAGATATGCTAATGGAAACCTGCCATATATCTAAGCTGTTGAGTGCTTCTAATAAGATCGGGGAAAGCAATAGACTAGTATAGCCGGCTTGTAACAGCAAACCTTGCTGACGCATGCGCCGTCTGGCGTAACACAATCGGCAAGTACGGCTTAGGGACCGGCGTCATCGTCGTCTATTCGCGCATGCGCCATGTGGCCTGCTGACAATTGCGGCTATCTTTACTTATCCACGCATGCGCGCTGTGACACACAGGCATCCGCAACCATCTTTGAATGTCCGCACATGCGCATTGAGTATTTGGGATGCCGAGTCTGTCCGAGTATACTGGCATTCCGGCGCGGCGGCTCCCTTTGAATCCAGAACCTGTTTGGACAGTAGGTCATCTGAAGTAATGTAAGTGGCGGTACTTAACTAGTTTGCTTAGAGACACCATACTCTATAAATTGTCTGCCAGTGATAGGGTTTTCTGTGGGACATTGACTCCTCTGCACTAAAGGAGTACCCTTCGTGGAGCACACCAGCTATTTTCAGGTACAAGGGTGAACAGCAGTTTATCTGTAACGTACCCTACTGTGATTAAGTTTGAGAGTTGTGAATACATATGTTTTCTTTGTCCTTTGTTTTCAGGCATACCAGCCTAATATGGAAATTACTTTCTGAACAGGTATTATGTATGTACTCTAGATTTGGAGCGATAAGACTAGTGGTTTGGTACACGTTTTTCTTAACCCCATTGAAGAGTCCATGAGAGAGGGACAAAACGCGGCGTCTGGGGATTGTTATGTGAATTCTTAGACTAATTCTGAATTTAAACTACTAAGTATATTCTCCATTCATTGTATATGGTTTTGGAGTGGAATAGTGCGAAGCATTCACTCTGCACACGCTCCTTGGGGGGTTTGTTTAGGCAGGAAATTAGGTCTACTTTAGCGGGGTCGCCCTTTTCGGGGCGGGTTCTCAGCCGTAGATAAGTAGAGGCCTGGATAGGGATAAGGATTAGGTACTAATATTGTGTATAGATACATTGTCCCTTAGATATGTGTATTTCTGTTGACACTATCACTACCTAGGTGTTATGTATTTCAGAGATATTTTATTCAAAGTTATATTTTAAAGGGATTTTTTCATTTTGGTGATAGTTTAGATTATATTAAATTCCTATTCTCTGAGATATTTGGGAGGTTCTGTGGATTTAGTATTTAGCTTTACCTTATGTAATGGCAGGATTCATTTCGACAAATATTGATTCTAACGCCTGGTTACAGGAGGCACAGGAAGTTTTCTCAGAAAATACCTTATCTTCACCTGTACATTCTCCAACAATTAAAATAGCATTCAGGGACCTGATTCGAGCCCAGAAAGAATACGTTTCCTCTTGGTGGGAAATCCAATCTTTGGATAATTATATACAGCAAAAGATAGTCCCCAGGGGCCTACGCATCACATTAGCACCAGCCGAGGGACTTAGATCTGAATCAGTGTTGAAAAGGTGGGAGAAAGAGTCTATTGACTCATCTCTCCGTTTCATGCACAATCTCCTAGAGGAGGAAAGAAGTAACTTTGAAAAATTGAAAGAGAGTTTAAGGTCCCAATCTGAACTTACCCTAAAATTCAAAACAGAGTCTGACTTCGAAGCTAGAGAGATCGAATTAAGAAATAAGATTCAAAGACACCAGAATTTTATAAAAGAAAAGAAACATAATTTCTTCTTAAGGGACGTGGCAGACTTCAAGGAGGGTAGAGCATATTCCTCTCTACTAATTAAGAATAGTAGGAGACCAGAGACTGAGACTGACATATCCTCCTTCGGAAGCCGAGGCCTCAGACTCTGAAAGGAGATTCTCCTTCAACACCCAAACATATAGGGGTAGAGGTAAAGGAAGATGGGGGAAGGGCAAAAAAGCATGGAATACACCTATGCCATCATCTTCGTCCTCCTCGGGTACGGGATCTTTTTTAGATCGACAGATGCCCCAATATCCCCTGAGAGGCAAGGAAAGGAATGTGAAATAGTCAGGACTGACGATTTACAGATTATTAACCTGTCTAAACGGGAGATCTCGGATTGTGAGAAGAAGGTACTTGAGAGGGGAGGATCATTTGGTCCAACAAAATACTTCAGAGTGTTGGAATGGGTCAAAGTCCTGAATCTGTGCGGTCGGACAGTGAAGTGGGCCAAGTTCTTCTATAAGAAGGACCTCAAGGAATGTGACAGTTTGGGCCTGGAACCCAGAGACCTTATAGGAGTAAGGACCCTTTACATTATACTCTCAGACGAGGATACTGTTGTGGTGAAGGTCCCTTTACTACTTTATCTAGAACGAGTTCACGTATGCAACCACCTCAACCATACTCATGTATAGATGCTTTCTATGAAACTGTTGTTGGTGAACTTAAGCTTATTGATCCAAAGATCCAGGGCGTTAATAATCTGACAGGAAGGGAAAGACAAGCCTTGAGGGATCTAGAAAAAGATAATTCCATCATAATTAAGGCTGCAGATAAGGGGGGAAATGTGGTAGTAATGGATGTCGCCCAGTATCAACAAATGTGTTTCGACTTGTTACAGGATAGATCCTGCTATAAGATAGTGAGAAAGGATCCTACACCATCCTTCCGATTAGAACTAAAGGGGTTGTTGGATGAAGCCTTATTGAATAAGGTGATTAATAAATCAGAGTACGACTTCTTATTACCGGAATTCCCTATAATGGCGACTTTTTGCAGCCTGCCGAAAGTGCATAAGGGAACTATGCCCCTAAAGGGTAGACCTATTGTTTCCGGGATAGGGAGCCTGATCCAAAACCTGGGGATCTATGTTGATAAAAACTTAAGAGAATTTGTCACAACCCTACCCTCATACATCAGGGACACTGCAGACCTACTTCTTAAGCTTGAAGGTATTGTAGTAGACCAGGACACACTCTTCTGCAGTATAGACGTAGAGGTACTATACTCTTCGATACCCCATGAAGAAGGTCTGAAAGCGATTGACTATTTTTTGGAATCAAGGGGGGTTCAATTCAAACGGCATAGTGAATTTATTCTGGCACTTCTGAGGTTCTCTCTGGAGAGAAATGTCTTTCTATTTGACCGCAAGATCTACCACCAGCTCAGGGGCACGGCAATGGGGAGCCCTAGTGCTCCCACTTATGCCAATATGTTCCTGGGCTGGTGTTAGAATACGCTTGTCTTTAATGAGGAAAATGAGAGGTGGACGGAAAATATCCTCTTGTGGACCCGTTTCATTGATGACATCCTGATCTTGTGGAAGGGTAGTGGATCATCATTTGAAACATTTGTAGATTCTCTGAACCATAATAACATTGGCCTGAGATTCACCCACACTTGGAATGAGTTCACACTGCCCTTTTTGGATCTAAACATCTCGAAGAATCCGGATTTTTCACTTAACACTAAGGTGTATAGAAAGACAACATCTACGAACAGTCTTCTCAGATGGGAGAGCTGTCACCCGAGGCCTCTTGTCAGAGGCATCCCACGGGGACAGTATCTCCGTCTGAGAAGAAACTGCTCGGATGTAGACACCTTTAAACAGCAGGCCCAAGATCTGAGAAATAGGTTCACTAGGATTGGCTACCCACAAAAACCTTTAAAGGAAGCTTTCCAGAGAGCCCTAAGAGAGGATAGAACCAACCACTTAGTTCCTAAAAGGAAAGAGGAACCCTCTGAATTTGAAAGGAGTGACTTGCGCATCATTGGAGAATTTAGCTCAAATGCTCACCAGATAAGGGATATCATTAACAAATACTGGAAGGTCCTCTTACAGGATGAAGATCTTAGAGCCATCCTACCGGCCTCCCCCAATATTACGTACAGAAAAGGCCGAAGTATTGGGGATCACTAAGTTAGGAGCCATTTTTGTGCACCACCTCAGAGGGAAACCTGGTTGAGTAGACAGCCGAATGGGTGTTTTAAGTGTGGTAAATGTAAGTTTTCCGGTCTTGTTGTGAATTGTAAACATTTTGGTGGTACTAATGGGGGTCGGAGATATAACATCACAGGGTTCATCAACTGTATCTCCGTAGGGGTCATTTATTTGGCCACATGTCCACGAGAGTTCAGACGTAGAATAGGTGAACATGTGGGAGACGTTAAAAGACGCATGGACACACCCATTGCAAGGCACATGTTAGAGAAACATGGTGGAAAGGTGGATAGCTTGGAGTTTAGAGGGATTGAGATTGTTCGACCCCCAATTAGGGGAGGAGACTGGGACAAAAAGATTCTTCAAAAAGAGACGCAGTGGATTTATAGACTGGATTGTGTATATCCACGTGGTCTCAATGAATCTCTCTCTTTCTCATGCTTCATTTAGAGAAACTTGGATGGCGTGTTGATATGTTACATTGTCTATATAGTAACAGCCTTCTGTTTAAGGTTTTGGAGTCTTTTCTATGGTACGACTTTTTCCTGCCAAAAAACATAAGTGTTCTCCTTAGGTATTTAACCTTATTATGCCAACATGCTTACTGAATTTAATATAGTTATCTTTTGTCCTACTATAGTTTTCGTCCATATGGGTTAGCTGGGGGATATAGGAGGAGTAAAATAAAGATGCAGACATATACAAGTAGGCTCAAACTCTGTATTTTAGAGAGTGTCTATTGCATTTTAATATAGTATACTTATCCCCCTGGTGACGGCAGATATGCTAATGGAAACCTGCCATATATCTAAACTGTTGAGTGCTTCTAATAAGATCGGGGAAAGCAATAGACTAGTATAGCCGGCTTGTAACAGCAAACCTTGCTGACGCATGTGCCGTCTTGCCTAACACGATCGGCAAGTACGGCTTAGGGACCGGCGTCATCGTCGTCTATTCGCGCATGCGCCGTGTGGCCTGCTGACAAGTGCGGCCATCGTTACTTATCCGCGCATGCGCGCTGTGACACAAAGTCCTCCGCGGCCATCTTTGAATGTCCGCACATGCGCATTGAGTAGTTTGGGACGCCGAGTGTTTCCGAGTGTACTGACATCTCGACGCGGCGGCTCCCTTTGAATCCAGCACCTGTTTGGACAGTAGGTCATCTGAAGTAATGTAAGTGGGCGGTACTTCAACTAGTTTGCTTAGAGACACCATACTCTATAAATTGTCTGCCAGTGATAGGGTTTTCTGTGGGACATTGACTCCTCTACACTAAAGGAGTACCCATCGTGGAGCACACCAGCTGTTTTCAGGTACAAGGGTGAACAGCAGTTTATCTGTAACGTACCCTGCTGTGATTAAGTTTGAGAGTTGTGAATACATATGTTTTCTTTGTCCTTTGTTTTCAGGCATACCAGCCTAATATGGAAATTACCCTCTGAACAGGTACTATGTATGTACTCTAGATTTGGAGCGATAAGACTAGTGGTTTGGTACAAGTTTTTCTTAACCCCATTGAAGAGTCCATGAGAGAGGGACGAAATGCGGCGTCTGGGGATTGTTATGTGAATTCTTAGACTAATTCTGAATTTAAACTACTAAGTATATTCTCCATTCATTGTATATGGTTTGGAGTGGAATAGTGTGGAGCATTCACTCTGCACAAACTTCTTGTGGGGTTTGTTTAGGCAGGAAATTAGATCTACTTTAGCGGGGTTGCCCTTTTCGGGGCGGGTTCTCAGCCGTAGATAAGTAGAGGCCTGGATAGGGATAAGGATTAGGTACTAATATTGTGTATAGATACATTGTCCCTTAGATATGTGTATTTCTGTTGACACTATCACTACCTAGGTCTTATGTATTATAGAGATATTTTATTAAAAGTTATATTTTAAAGGGATTTTTTCATTTTGGTGATAGTTGGGACTATATTCCTCCTTACTGTAGGGATTTTTATACTTTTCTACCTATCAACTATCTACTGACGTCTAAATACCAACTGAAGGGCTACCTAATGGGGAATTATATACCTCATCACCTACTGAGTGTATCTGTAAACTTACTGAGCGGACCTATTTACCTACATTCTGAGGGTTTTTATATACCTACCTACTGTGGGAGGCCTATATACTAACCTACCTGCTGAGGGGCCTGCAAAGCTACTTCATAAGGGTCTACCTATTTACCTGGCTATCTACCTATCTAATGGGGGGCTTGTCTACCTACAGTGGGGCTTAAATACCTAAATACCGAAGGGGGACTTTACCTACTTAATGGGAAGAGTTTGCCACGTATATTACTTCTTTTAACCGCTAATTTTTAGGGTCTAATGTACCTCAAAGGAGCGTCTACCTATCTGCCTGACTAATTTAGGGAGCTGCCTACTATATGGGGTGTGTACTTATCTACTGGTGGCACAAATGGAGGCCCTATAACCGGCTGAGGGCACTTTCACTGTTTGGGGTACAATTACTGTGTGGGGGGCACTATTACCATTTGAAGCGCTATGGATAAGGAGTTTGTACAGAGGTGGAAATTGAGAGGGGAGTGCTGGAAAAGAGAGGAGTCTAAAATGTTTGTGTGGTGAATTCAACAGAGACAAGTAGTGGCCGGGAGAAGATTTCATTGATTTCTGGTCCGGATGGAGAAAAAAAGAGGAAGAGAATAACTCCCATCAGATAAGACATCTCCTTTGAGTCCTGGATGTCAGGGGTTATTTTGCTTCAGTGTTGAATCAGTGCTTTATTCACTGTCATGTGGTGGTGACCTGACCACCAGTGATCTGACCACCTTGTACCTACTATATGGCGGCATTGTAGGTTATATTGCCGCTTGTATAGTGACAGTGTACACTCGGCCCTGATTATTAAAGAGAGTGCACCCCTGTCCCTGACATTGTGATTAGGAGTTTCTCTGCACCACTTTTACTTTCTTGCTTGTGGTTATAGTGTTGTTTATTTTAGAAAGCGCCGAGATGCATGACTGAGGGTAAATTTGGAGGAGGCTATTTTATGTGGGCTAGTTGGGGTTTTGTGCCATGGCTGCTTTTTAGTCCCAGTCCAGCCCTGTTCTTTGTTGTTTCTTTTGGGTTTGACATATTAGCTTGGTCAAATTATCATTTTGAATGTGATTATTAAAACACTTTAGTAATTTTCCTCCCAAAGTTTATTTCATAGAGTCTATGGTTGTGCACTTACCAGAAACTATGGACTAACACCTGCTTTAGTGTGTACATGTGGAATTAATTAATCCTCTTCCAAGAGTTGTCTAGCATAAATTTTGTTGCACGCTTTATTTGGTCTAAAATGTGACTTTTTGCTGTTTTTTTACTGCTATAGTCACTTTTGGTTAACAGGAGGGGGTATGCCTCACCGTTGCCACAGATTAACCATAATTTATGCACAAAATTAGGATACGTTATGGTGATAATCTATGACTGCTAATAGCTGGTATAGATTTACCTTTCTAGTGCACAGAAAACCAAAAATATGTGCCAAATTTATTAAGAGACATATACCGCCACATGTATGAAAACTTTCTCGGTCTAAGACATTGTTTCTCATTGCAACCAACAAAAGCTCCCCTTTAATTTCATTTAGTGCTCTGAAAAAATGAAAGAGGAACTGATTAGTTGCTATTGCAACAAAGAAAGTCTTAGACCTCGACAGCTTTCATATATTCTGCTGCTGCATACTTTGGATTTATACAGGCGAATCACCAGTCTAAGGCTCTGTCCACACGACAAGGATTTCTAGGTGGATTCCAGGTGGATTCTGCCTTGAACTCCGTGATAAAAACTGAAAGAAAACGGTTCCCATTGACTTCAATAGGAAATGGGCTAAAATCCTCATGCAATAAGTGCCCAAAACACTTGTATATGTATTGCATGTGCATTATAACTCCGCATCCAAAACCAATAGGCATGGATTGCACTCTTTCTGACTGCAAACTATCTGTAACAACAAATCAGAAAAATGGGACGCAGATTCCAACAGCAGATTCCTTGTGTATTCCATAAAATTTTACGTGTATATGTACCCTAAGTGAATTCCCCCCATATTTGTTGAATCACATAACCACAATGAGCATAGTTCAGCTGCCTTGACAGTTGGTATCTGTTGTCTATTTTGATACCAATATGATTCTGCTTAATAAAACTGCAGCTTATTGAGAAAACAGAAAACCACTAAGGCTATGTCTACACTGCAAATGTTAAAATGCTGTCAAAAATTCAACAGCATTGTAACATCACTGTACCACGGTTTTAAGCGTGGCTTTGTGCAAAAAAAGCGATCCGATTTCCTTCTACATTAAATGTACTAGAGTCTGCAATGAATCCCATGGAAGATAGAACACATTATATCTTCTGGCGGAAAGTTGGCGGTTTAGAAATCCTACAGTAGAAAATCCGTGTTGTGCACAGATTTTCTATGAAGGTCTATGGGGCACTGGTTACAGTTGGATTTTTACCGGATTCTAAATACTGAAAATCCAACCAGAAACCAGTGCTGTGTAGACGTAGCCTTAGTAAATTTGTACTTGGCAAAAAATGTATCAATATTGTTAGATTTAATCTTTGGATTTCTTGCACAGCTTTAATCAATCACATAATAAATAGGGTAAAACTCTTTTGTCCTTGTGACTCCATCTTTTCCATGCGAAGCAGGAAGCATGTTACTCCAATCTCTCCTACAGTGGTAAATCAAGCATTGTGGAGACCAGTATGATCACCTATGTGCCATTTCTTCTAGAAGATAACTTTTAGCTTAAGCTTTTTAGGAAGTTATGGTAACCAAATGAGGAAAAGTGAGTAGTCATCTTAAGGTATTATCTGTTTATAACACCTCTTTTACATACATGTTGATAAAATACAGGGATGTGATAAGATTATGTTGTTCCTCTGCAGATAACATTTGATTTAAAGGCTGCCAGAAGTGAGATATGTTTCCCCCTTTCAGTGACTATTACAGTGCTCACTTAAAGGGGTTGTCTCACTACAAGGATTGCTTTTTATGTTAAAGATCTCACAAAAACAAATCACTTTGCAATATGTGTCCATTAACAGTGTCTTACCTATTCTGAGATATCCCCTCTTGTATGGGCTGCATCAGTTCTTCAAGTCGCTATAGCAATAGACCTGTTCAATCTCTCATGATAGGCTGCCAGCACTGGTTGCTATAGCTACAGACCTGGCTTCTACTGCAGCCTAGTAGAAGCCAGTAAACATGCCCCTGAATTCAAAGAGAAACCAAGAAAACAGGACTGAGACAAGATGAATCAATGCAGTGAGGCAACCCCTTTAAGCTGGCCTCAGGATATAATATTTTCATCATACAATGGTGTATCCTGGGACATTGTATCTTGGAAACCACACTCACCATATAATATAACAGACACTGCTGATCTGTGGCTCATGTGATTGATGGAAGATCCGAACAATTATCCTGAATTTTACTTGTAAAACATCTGCATTTGTTAAGTGAATGCAGTGTTTGGCTATCTAGTGGCGCCTCTCTACAGTACAGGCTGTACTGCATGTTTTGTACTGCTTTTTACTTGTGCCAGGGTGAGCTAATAATTTGGGCATCAGGTGAGGGAGGATTCATTTTTTTTACTGGTCCACCTGGGCAGATTTATAAATACTGTCTAATTCATAAAAAGTGTAATCTTAGACTAGACAGTCTTAAAATGTGCAACAGTTGTCATACAGTTTATAAATCTGGTGCATGTTCAGACTGTCTAGTTTAACTCTACACCTTCTAAAAGTTTGCTTATTTCATGACAATAATCGTGCCAAAATAATTTTTTTGCCACATGGCTGCGAACACTAATTCACACCATTTTTTTTACTCAGGCTAAACCCATTGGGGCATATTAATCAAGGCAGTTGCGCCAGAATTCTGGCTCAATTTGTGCCAAAAAAACAGTTTTCGCCACATTTACTATGTGTTTTGGACCATTTCAGGTGTGGGCTTGGAAAAGGGGCATGGCTTAAATGTGACCAAAAAATGCGCCAGAATCTGTGACCAAATTCTGACACAAAAGTAAGCCAACTTAAAGATGGTAAAAACTTAGACTAGACAGTTCTAACCTGCGGCAGATTTATCAACACTATGATGAATGTGGCGCATTGTAAGACTGTCTAGTCTAACTTTACACTGTCTAAAAGTAAGACACTATTGATAAATCTGCCCCGTTATGTCTGACGAGGCAAAGAAGTGTCTAGAAACTGTCTCAAACACTTAATAAATGTGGATGAAAGCATGTATGTCAGTATTTTGGCACAAATTATGCCACAATTCTGGTGCAATTGCCATAATAAGTGTGCCTCACTGTATAAAGTACATGACCCAAAGAAGTTCCTATCCGCCAATAGAAATAGATTTCCGGCTTCAGCAGCTCTTTTTAATGTTATATGAAGGATTTGCTTTATCTGTATTACGCATCTGCTTAATTTACTTCAATCTTCCTTTTGCATGATGTTGGTGACATTTTGCAACTTTGGAACCAATTACCAGTTTTCCATAGACTTCTGGTTTCAACTTACAATGGTCATACTGGAACCAATAATATTGTTGTGAGACCAAGGTACCAGTTTATGATAGGTCCACACAATCTTCAACCTTCCTATTTTATAACAAGCTGTGAAGGGTAATTTGATCTTGCTTCTTGACCCAAGCACTTTATGCCAATCATGTACAATATGGTAGTCTGTGTACCTAGACTACCATTGGAAAATGGCCAGATTAGGCAGTACAATGTGCTTACAATGGGTAAGAACAACAAATAGACGAGTAAATGAATATGCCTCCTATATAGAGTTGGCAACAGAATAGACATCTTTATCCCAAGATGAGAGTGTTTTGAGCACTTGAATTTTTACCATCTAGTACTGACTTTGAGGGACAGGAAGGTGGCCAATAGTAAACTCTATAATAGTGTTTTACAGCTTGTGCCAGGCTTTTGGTTTCCATTTGGTCTAAAGTTTTCCATTGCTTTTTAATGAAATGTTTTGCTCTAGACCAAAGTAACCAGTGGATGTAGTGTTCAAAATTAACACCAGTTACAGAATAATTACGAATGTGGACACAAGTAGATGTTGTCTTGTTTATTACGATGGGTTCACCCCTCTTCATGTACGTCAGATGTATTTGTTGAATACCCAAAAGAAGGCACCCAGGCAAGACAAAAAAGTGTGTCCGTTTGACAAATAGAGCCAATCTTGTTCTACAGATGTCTACAGGCTGGCCATGTCTACGTCACGGTATCTGTCAGGATACCTATTTTTTACACTATCCCAAACCTCTGATGTCAGAAAAAATTAGGTATAAACCCAGTCTTTACTCCAAGGGAAATACTTTATTAAGGCTGTGGACGCAACCTGTAGCTTTCCCAGGGCATCAAGAAACTTCAAGTCTGAAAATTGTAGTTTTGCAACAGCTAAAGGGACTCAATTTGCTGATGGACACACTACGTAAAAAGTTTGGAGGGAACAACGCTATTCATGCTTAAATACTCATAGACACTTCAGAATTTTTCTTTCCTTACTTTCTATGTCTATGTCCATATCCTGAGGAAATAATAATCATGCCTTTCGTCTAGCACACCGTTTATATTGATGTTTGAATATTTTTGTTCATACAGAGGAAGAGACAAAATGCATCTTAAATTATTTATTCTACAATTCGCAAAAAATTATAAATGACAGGGTCTTGGACACTGTCTTATGCAGCTACAAATCATATTGATGGGGTTACTCCTCATTCAGTGGCTTCTGGAAAGAAAGGAAACAGAAAATATATTAAACAATTTTGTCATACATATAACCCGATTGTTCACAGAGTGATAACTTTCTATAATTTTTTACCTTCTTTTAACGTACTCATCATGAAAAGCTCCCAACATATAGGCTAAACAGAGGCCGTGAGGGACGCCTAACAGTGGCCTCCATTACCCATAGACTAATATGGGATCAGTGAAATGGACCTTGACTTTTATTTCATGATGTATCCATTAAACTGATGCCATTATCACCTATTAGTAACAGATGCCACTGTTATTGTATGTTCACACGCCATATTGGGATGTGTATTGTATGTTCTGCAATACGCCGGGTGTTTTGGAAGCACGTGCTGACCAGCACATACTTCCAAAGCATGGCTCACATGCATTGTCAGTGGCGCATAAGCGCCGCAAAAAATTGACATGTCACTTCTCTCCCCGGGCATACGATACAATCGTATTGTACGCCTGGGGAGACGCGGCGTAATTCATTGTTCTCTATGAGAGCTATGAATTACCACAATTGCAGTGCACATTTCACCACTTATAAAGCGCAGATACGCGCCGAAATGCACGCCACAATTACGCCGTGTGAACATACCCTTAGGCATCATTCAATGAATCTGTCACCCTTAGACTATAATGGCATAGGTTTAAAGAATATGTGATGATAAGCTATTGGAAACCTCAAATTATATGCTTGAAATGGATGCCTGTAATAAATGCCATAATATCATTCATCATCCATACACTAATGTGATATGTTTATTAGATATCTTTTTTTAAAGGGAACCTGTCAGCTCGTTTATGGTGCCCAAACCACGGATAGCTGTGGGTTGTCATGGTTCAGCAGTGCGTGTTTTATAATGAGAAACCGTAGGATCCCATTGGATGGAATAGCATGGTCTACTACACTATTACAAACTCTAATTTTTTACAGTGTACTAATGTTTACCAGACAGGCGAAGCCAAAAGAACACTCTTTTGGCCTTTATCTGACTAAGAACACATATGGAGACATTAAGAACGTGCATCAGGAGCTTTCCCAACATATGGAAAATCATGATGTAAATGGGGCTTAAAAGACATTTTGCTGCTTAAAGTCTTTGGGTATTTATGATATTTTTCTACAGTCCTTTGTCTATAACCATTAAAACCCACACTTACCTTAGTACTGACGTCTCGACTCTTTGCTCTCAGTTTGTTGACTTGAGACTCTGCAATGTCTGCTCTTTCCTCCGCTTCATCCAGTTCATGCTGGACTTTACGAAATTTAGACAAGTTTGAGTTTGCTTGTTCCTCCTGAAGATAGTAAAAAATGCATTCATAAGTCAGAGTCCGCAGGCCAAACAGTTGCTTTTTAAATATAGGATGCATTTCTGTAAGGAAATTTAATTTGGTCTATTTCGTCTATTATATGACAACACATTTTATATACATCGATTAGCCATAACTTTTGATCTTGTGCTTCCAGAACAAATCTGACTCCTTAACACAAACTCCACAAGACCTCTGAAAGTGTCCTGTGGCCTCTGGCACCAATATTTTAGCAGCAGATCCTTTAAGTCCAGTAAGTTAAGTCCAAAAAAAATCATGACAGATACTTACAGCTTCTTCTGCTTGTCTTTTATAAGCTTTTACTTTTAGCTGCAGCTTATCAACAAGGTCCTGCAGACGAGCCAAGTTCTTTCTGTCCTCTTCAGTCTACAGATAATGGAGAATTTAAGACATCATTAATGCAGATGGCAGTGCTATCAGATGAAGTCAGCAGGAAAACAATGGTGAATAAGTAGAGCATTCTTACAGAAAAAACACTATAAAATAATTATTACTTTGTGGCAAACAACAATTTTAAAGTTTTTCTTACCTCATCACTTATACATAAAAAAAAACTTACAACTGCTATATAAAATCTTTTTATATATGGCTTTATATCTATTTTTACTATCTCTTTTTCTATAACTTTTGAATTATATCTGCTGTAACTTCTTCATACCTGATATGTGAGTTCTTTAACGCGTCTCTCATACTTCCTCACACCCTTCACAGACTCTGCATTGCGTCTCTGCTCAGCCTCCAGCTCATTGTCCAGTTCCCGGACTCGAGCCTCCAGCTTCTGTAGCTGCTTCTTACCACCTTTCATGGCAATCTGCTCAGCCTCATCCAGACGCTGCTGGAGATCTTTGATGGTTTGTTCCATGTTCTTTTTCATCCTTTCTAGGTGAGCACTGGTGTCCTGTTCTTTCTTCAGTTCCTCTGCCATCATGGCAGCCTGTTATGAGGAGATAATGTAAAAGGTATTAGCTTTACAAATTTCATATACATTCACAGTGTTGGAGTGGGGTGCCTGGGCCCACCAATAAAGTTGATTCCTAGGGCCCACCAGTGGAGTTGACCCATGGGGTCCACCAATAGAGTTGATTCCTAGGGCCCATCAGTGGATTTGATTCTTGCGGACCACCAGTAGAGTTAACCCATGGGGCCCATCATTAGAGTTGATTCCTGGGGCCCATCATTAGAGTTGATTCCTAGGGCCCACCAGTGGAGTTTACTCATGGGGTCCACTGGTAGAATTGATTCCTAGGACCCACCAGTAGAGTTGACCAATCGGGCCCACCAGTAGAGTTGATTCTTGAGGCCTGCTGTTCTCAATAGCTTACCATACCCAGAGGCCCATTGGGGTTTCCTCTGCTCCTGTGTGGGCCAGTTTGAGTCTGTATATTCAGATACCCCATTAGTTAAATGTATGCTCATATTCATGATACTAACATATGCATTTAGACTTCAGAAGGAAAAAAGACAGGATATCACCCTCTATTATCTTTTTTGTTCAATGTATATCAAAGTAACTTCACTACCACACTTATTATATGGAGATCTAAACAGGAAAAAATTCTGTACTACATACATCAGTGATCGCTTTTTTGGCTTTCTCTTCTGCGTTGCGACATTCCTGAACTGCTTCCTCCACTTCTGTCTGCAACTGAGAAAGATCAGACTCCATCTTCTTCTTCTGATTTATTAGGCTCGTATTCTGTTTGAAGAGTTACATAATTAGTCATTTGAAGGTCACATTGGAGGATTGAAACGAGAACTCGCTGACCATTCATTTTCTAAATGCTGATAGAGCAAAGGTTGAGACTATTGTTAGGAAGACAAAAGACAATGGAACAATCCATATATAGAAATAACAGGGCAACTATATTTGGAGCTGAAATAAGTGTTGTAGGAGATCCTATTCTGGGAACATCAAGAGAAGACGAACCTGATTAAGTATATGGAGTTTTTAACTTCTGACCTGTGAGTGTAGAAGTTGGACTCTCTCACTGGTTTCTATCAACTCCTGCTCCGCGAGCTTGCGCCCTCTCTCCGTCTGCTCCACAAGAGATCGCAGCTCCTCCAGTTCAGCCTGGAGCAGTGTGTTTCTCCTCTCCACAAGTGCAATATTTTCCCTTAAGTCTTCACTTGCTCTCAAAGCATCATCTAGTTGGATCTGAGAGTCCTGCAAGATTACAAAGTTTAGCATTTGTGGTGCAACCAATCACATAGGCAGCTTATAATTATTGGCTTAGGGTTCATCTAAATGGTCACAGAATGGAAAGGAATTTTATAAAATAGATTATTTTTACATTTATGTAAAGCAAAAAACTGACTGTAAAACAGTAGCAATTTTTAGAGCAAGCATATATGGTGAACAACCTTCAGATAGCCTTGCAAGGTTTTGACTTGTTTCTGTGCTTCGATTGCTACACGATTGGCTTGACTAAGATGAACCTCCATCTCATTTAGATCTCCTTCCATTTTCTTCTTTACTCTTAAGGCCTCATTACGGCTTCTGGTTTCAGCTTCCAATGATGTCTGCAATGAATCAACTACTCTTTGGTGGTTTCTCTTGGCTTGCTCCATCTCCTCATCCTTTTCAGCCAACTTGCGCTCAAAGTCAGCCTTTACTTGATGCAGTTCCAACTGAATACGCAGAATTTTACCCTCCTCATGCTCCAGGGACGCCTATAATTGATTTACAAAGAATACAGCCAGTTAGAACTGATTTACCCCAAAAATATGCCAAACACTGATATATAAGCTGTTTTGCTACTCTGCAAAGCGGTCACAAGACTGTGAAACCCCTGTTCTCCCCCCATATTCCATGACTCCCAGAGATGAGAATACAAAACTTCATTGATTCCGATTGCCTGACTCCAATCTGGCAATCGGAATAAATCCCTGGATCAACAACCCCCCTCCAGAATCCTAGTCACTATAACTTGTTATATTACATCTAGAAATGTATCCAGACCCTTCTCCAGAATCCTGGTCACTAGAACTTGTTATATTAAATCTAGAAATGTATCCAAACCCTTCTTCAGAATCCTAGTCACTATAACTTGTTATATTACATCTAGAAATGTATCCAGACTATTCTTCAGAGTCCTAGTCACTATAACCTGTTATATTATAACATCTAGAAATGTATTCAAACCCTTCTCCAGAGTCCTAGTCACTATAACTTGTTATATTATTACATCTAGAAATGTATCCAGACCCTTCTCCAGAATCCTGGTCACTATAATGTGTTATATTATTACATCTAGAAATGTATCCAGACCCTTCTCCAGAATCCTAGTCCCTAGGATTGCATTTATCAGTGTTAAACCTCATCTGCCACTTCTCTGCCCAGGCCTCCAACCTATCCAGATCTCTTTGTAATAATAACACATTATCCTCTATTTTGTGGATTCCTTTACAGAGCTTAGTATCATCTGCAAAGATCGATATTCTGCTGTGCAATCCCTGTGAAAGATCATTTAGCTTCAGTAATCATTTTCATGCTCTTATTCCATAGTCCAGGGGAAAGCTGGAGATTAAGGGTATTTAAAAATCAAATGATGTTTATTAAATCTATTACACTACAGCAGCACACTAAGTCCCATGCTTACACATTTCAGGTCACTTCCAGACTCTTGATCACAGCTACAAAACACCTGCCGCACACCATGTTTAAAATTCCACTAAAACCAATCAGCACATATCAAGAATTTGCATATGTGAAAGAGAATGCAAAGCATTAACAATATCGGCTTATATACTGCATTTAATCTACCTTAGTCTGCTATGGCTAACATACCGCATACAGATTTTAATTCTTGAGATGTACTGATTGGTTTTAGTGGAATTTTAAACATTGTTTGTGGCAGGTGTTTCCTAGCTGTGATCAAGCGTCCGGAAGTGACCTGAAACGCATAAGTGTAGTGCCGTAGCGTGATGCTTGCCACTTTATTTGTTATTTTTTAAAGGATTTAATAAACGTCTTTTGATTTTTAAATACCCTTAGGCCTCGTTCACATGGCTTATTTCTCCGCGGATTGGCGCCGTACTTCGCGACGGATTTGCGCTGCAGTATGGCGCCAATCCGTCGGAGTAATTATGGTAATCCACTGCTCTCATAGAGAACAGTGGATTCTGTCGCTCCTCACCGCTCGGCGAATCCGCCGGGCGGGGAGAAAGTGACATGAACATTATTTACGGCGCGTACGCGCCGTAAACAATGCATTGTCTATGGGGCCGGGGAGCGGCGCCCCCGCCCCGCCCCTTATTCACGCCGTATTTGAGAGCGCAATCCGGCTCACAAATCCGTCGGGAATAAGCCGTGTGAACTCGGCCTTAATCTCCATCCTTCCCCGGGACTATGGAATAAGTGCATTATTTTTGCCATGGCCACTGTGAACCTATGCCTGTAGTGCGGTAAGCACCTTCTTTTACTTTAAACCATACTTTTCATGACAGCAGTAAAAAAAAAAAAAAACCCAGCTCTGAACTGCTGTCCTCTGCACCCATTACAAAGTTCTACAATCAGGACTAAAAAGATAAACAAACAGTTCCCCCTCCCCTGTAATTACTCTATGTAATTATTCTATTCACTTGCAAAATTACAGGCTGGAAAGAGTGAATACAGCCAGATCGTTCTCTGCTCAGATCACACCCACTCCAGGGGAGTGTTCCTGAGCTGAGCCTGGCCTCAAAGCACACTCACTGAGTGATGACAAATCATTCACTGAGGCCATGTGACCAAAGAACATGAGGTAATTTGCAGGGTATAGAAGGTAGGGGAGGATAGGTCTATTTGCCTGGTTTTGCATAGCAGAACATATACATTATTTATATTAAGTATGAATTAGGAAAGTTTAATATAACAGAGTTGTGAGTCCTATCACAAATAAAAAGATTGTTCCCTAGAACCCCTTTAATGGTGGAAACCTAAGGCTGAATCCACACAGAATCAGACTAAAATGGTCTGATAGTCAACTGTTTTTGTCCGATGCACAACCACGAATTCTGTCTCATTTTGCGCAAAAACCGCGCTCGGTTTTAGCTTTTTTTCCGCCAGCCCTCCACTTGACTGTACGGGAAATCAACTGAAAGATGCCAGCCGCCAGTGGTTTTTACAACATCTTCCTAAAACATCCAGAGCAAGAAAACGATCGGAAAAAAACATACAGGTCATTTTTTTCTCCTACAGTCTATGGGCAGGCTGAATGATTGTATTTTCAGTGGTTCTAGAATCCTAAAACTGCCAAAAATATGATTGTTCTTCTGTACTTTGTGGACAAACATTAAGAGGGTGCTCAGTGGACACTGTAGTAGACCAACATAAGGGGTGCAGAGCTGACAATAGTTGAAAAATAACTGATATAAGCTCCTGGCCCCAGTGGATGGAAACCTTGGGCAACATGTATGAACGGGCGGCACCCGTGTTCTGATGTACTTTGAGCCAACAGGACTGTATGAACAGGCGTACTCCAAACTTTGGCACGATAAGTGCCTTTGTAATGTGCCAAAGATCTATTTTAATGCTCCAAAGTTTAGGGGCGTTCTGGGGGCGTCATACCACATTCATAGAAGTAGACACATCTATGATTCTTTGATGCCAAACCTAGGCGCAGATCAGTTAAAACAGGTTAAAGGTGGTCTGCCTGAGCCTGTCTTGTTGTATTCTCACTACAATGCGCCTGTATGTATGACCTGCAGAAGAACAGGTTCATACATTCTGGTGCATTCTACACTGCCTCAAAGCTATTTAAAACTGGCCTGTCAGTGCCAATGTTCATACATGTTGCCCCTTGTATCAAGGTCTGTGAGTGGATATAGGAGGATAAAGGGCATCTATGCAGACAAAAGGAGGGAATAAAGACTGATGGGAAACATAACTTTAAGCACCACAGGACTGTCCTACCAGAAGTACTACTGAAAGTAAACATGGGGGAAGAACATGAAAACAAATTACAGCTAAAGACGCAGAAGGAACCTGCAAATATCTATGCAGTCAATACTTGAATTGGTATAACATTTCATGAAGGTAAATAAACCTTTAAAGTCAAAGTATTTTCTATTTTGTCATTTAAGACATTATTGCTCAAAGTGAGTATACTCTGGATAGTAGCTCATACCAACAGTAGAGAAGTATCCTGCTTTCAGTTACCATTAAAGGAGTATTCCCATACAGCATTTTTACTGTTCTGGCCATAGGGATTGGAGAGCTGGCTCTGTAAGCATGCCTCTCTTTGTTCAGCTGAGTAAATGTGCTTGGGCTGTGCCAGAACTTCCATAGATATGAATGGGGAATGACCAGCCAATGAAAACACTAGATGGGAATATCCTCTCCAATAACATTAGATGTTTGCTATCTAGATCCACTGCTAACTTTCTGTGACATACATTGAGTATCTACTATTATTTAAAGTTTGCTTACCTCAGCTTCTTCCAGCGCAGATTGTATTTCACCTTTTTCTTGTTCAAGTTGTTTTCGAACCGTCTCCAATTCATGGATGCTTTTTCCACTCTCACCTAGCTGTTCTGTTAGGTCAGCGATTTCCTCTGAGGCAGAAAAATATTTAACAAATTCTAATTGTTAGTATATGCAATAACTCATCTTATATAAGACATACAGGAGTTTTCTATGCTTTGTTTTCCAAGTGTGTATGTTAAAGGCTTATATTTTTCTTACCTTGTAGGTTCTTATTCTCCCTTTTAAAGGTCTCCAAATGTTCAAGAGACTCTTCATAGGCATTCTTTAATTTGAATAACTCTGTGCTAAGGCAGCGAGACTCTTTCTGTGAGGACTCTAGTTCTGTCTGCGATTCTTCAAATTTCTGTTTCCATTCAGCAAGGATCTATATGTACAAATAGATGGTTACTATGTATCTGAACATATTTCTTCTATTTCTACCCAGAATCTATGCTTTACCAGATGTACCCCACTCGCTAGTCAAATTACTTTATCAAAGTTCCTCTGTCTCTTGTCCATCGCGGCAGCTGCAGCATTTGACCTCTCAAGGTCTACCATAAGATCCTCAATCTCATTTTGCAAACGATGCTTGGTCTTTTCCAAAGATGAACATTTGGCATTTACGGCTTCTACAGCTTCCTCAGACTCTTGCAGCCTCTGTGCCAGTTTCTTTCTGTAGAACATCAGGTGATATACATTAGGTTTTGAAACAATGTAGATCTGATAAATATCCATTCAAAACGTCAGTTCATGTTTTCAGAAGGACATTTTTATATCATACTTGGCCTCCTCCAATTCTTCTGTCCTTTGGATAGCATCTGTCTCATATTTGGTTCGCCACTGGGCTACCTCTGAATTGGCTTTTGAAAGATTTCTTTGTAGCTCTCCCTTGGCCTCTTGCTCCTCTTCATACTGTTCTCGTAGGAGGTCACAGTCATGGCGGGCCGACTGCAGAGCATGGGCTAAAGCATTTTTAGCCTAATGGGGATAAGAGTGGGTATAAAATATTATGATCAAGAAGGCAAAACAAAACTGTATAAATTTCATGACTTCTTTTGGCCATTTGCATCTATGATAGACCAAGTACATATGTGGACAAAATTGTTGGTACCCCTCCATTAAAAAAGGAAAAACTCACAATGGTCACTGAAATAACTTGAAACTGTCAAAAGTAATAATAATTTTAAAATGACTGAAAATCAACTGATAACAATCAGACATTGCTTTTGAATTTTGGTTCAGCTGATACATTTTAAAAAACAAACTAATGAAGCTGGCGTGGACAAAAATGATTGTCCCCTTAACTTAATATTTTGTTGCACAACCGTTTGAGGCAGTCACTGCAAACAAACGATTTCTATAACTCTCAATGAGACTTCTGTGACCATCCATAGATATTTTGGCCCACTACTGGTCAGCAAACTTCTTCAGCTGTCTCAGATGTGACCTTCTCCAGACTGCAGGTTTCAGCTACTTCCACAGGTGTTATAAAAGATCTACATTAGGGTTCATAGAAGGAAACTTCAAAATAGTTCAATGCTTTAATCTTAGCCATTCTTGCATGTTTTTAACTGTGTGTTTTGGGTCATTATGATATTGGAAGACTTATGACCATTGACCAAGATATCTGACACTTGGCAGCACATTTTGCTCCAGAATGCCTTTAAAAAGTCATAAGATTTCATTGTACCCTGCACAGATTCAAGACAACCTCTGCCAGATGTAGCAAAGCAGTCCCGAATTATAACCAGAATACTCCATGATTCACAGTGGGTGCAATGTTCATTTCTTTGCATGCTTCATTTTTGTGTCTGTGAACATAAGAGCTTAAGTGACTTGCCAAAAAGCTCCAGTTTTTCTCATTATTATTATTATATACTTTAGAGTGCCATTTCCCTGTCTGAAGGACATTCTCCCAGAAGCTTTGTAGCTTGTCAATATGTGTTTTGGCACATTCCAGTCCCGCTTTTCTATGATTTGCTTTTTAGGGTATGTTCACATGGGCTAATTTCAGTGCACATTTCGCGGTGTATTTGTGCTCTAATACGAGCGAGATGGCTGCCATAATTATGGTAATCCATAGTTCTCATAGAACTACTTGCAGCGAATACGCGCTGCGAGTAATGCATGTCAATGGGACCGGCGGGTTGCCACCCCCCCACACACACCACGGGAGTAAGCGCTGATCAGCGCGACTCCCAAATCACCCAACTTAATTGCGGCCGTACTGTACACGCCGCAATTACACCGTGTGAACATAGCCTAACAGTAGTTTGCTCCTTGGTCATTTCTGATGTTCTGAGAGTTCAAAAAACTTGTTCTTTCCTCCTGGATGCTCCCATTGCATCCCATTCATCCTGGCTGTTGCAGGGAAGTTCATCGTTCATATCACATGCACATGACTACATTGGCTGCAACTGTCACGTGAACGATGAACTTCACTGCTACACCTAGGATGAATTGGATGGCCACCGGGTCAAAACAGGATTCTTTCCTTCTATATTTCTAACATGCCCCAACAGATGAACAATTTTTTTGATCTCTCAGAACATCCCTTTAAAGGGGTTTTGCCACAATCTTATTTTCTACCTCCTGTATCCAGCTCTTCAGCTCTGTGTGCTTAGAAGGGGGCGTGTGTGATTTATTTTAATTACATATCATGTGACCCTGCAGGATGACATCACCAGGCCTTTTCTCTCTCTAGTGAAAGAAAGGTCTGTTTATGTATAGAATTGTAAGTAGTTACGCTGTAGCTCAGAGGTAACATTTTTGCTTTACAGCACAAGGTTTCCTTGGTTCAAATCCCTGCAGGAACTTAACCTGTGGATTTTGTTTCTCTTTATCAATGCACATATCTGATTGAAGATTTTTTTTTTATTTTCACTGTTTGACTTATTACTAACTAGTCCAAAGGACGGGAGTAGAATGACAGCACCCGAGGTTTGAACACTTAGTAGCTACCTGAGAAGAGAGGTGATGTCTGAGCATGTGCGACCACGATTGAGGAGTTCACAGCCCTGGTCGTATCCCCTGGAGATGAGCTGTAAACAATGGATCATTAAAGGAGCAGCTAAATCAAAAATGGTGTAGAATTTTTAATAATGATGAATGGTGAAAATGTTTATTTTTTAATTTTCAAACTTCCCACGTCAATTTTACTTCGTGGCAAAACCCCTTTAAGTCCACTTTGACAAAGACAGTGACGGATCTGATACTAATGTCTTGGCGTTCACCTCCAATATTTTTTTTTTTTCTGTGCTCATTGGTTACTATTTGTATTATCGGTCTTCAAATGTTCATCAATTTTCCTCTTGCGGCCACGTCCAGTGACTGGTTACAATCCCATAGGCCTTAAACTTCTGAATAATATCTGCAACTGTAGTAACAAGAAAATCAAGCTGTTTGAAGATGGTCTTCTAGCTTTTCCTTTTAACATGTCGGTCTATAATTTTCTTTCTTATCTCCTGAGACATCTCTCCCCTTGGTTTCCTTTGGTCCACGTTCAGTGCAGTACACACCATGATACCAAGCAACACAGTAACTACTTTTCACCCTTTAAACAGGCATACTGAATGATTACAAGCGTAAAGACACCAATGATGCTAATTATAGGAAATACCTTAGTTTAACATGACCCTATGGTCAAATTAATTTCAATCTTTTCTAGGGACACCATCATTTTTGTCTGGGCCAGTTTAATTATTTGAGTTTTTTAATGTTTTGTTTAAACCACAAACAAAGTCTGATTTTTATTAGTTGATTTTCAGTAAATGTAATTTTATTACCGTATTACTTTTGTCAGTTTCAAGTTATTTTAGTGGGTTATTCTATCTTTAACGAAAGGGAACCAACAATTTTGTCCACATGTGTATATACTTTTACATATGGTTTAGATGTATATATTTAAAAAAAAAAAAAATCAGAAAATACATTTTAGAGTGAAATAATTATTTTTTTTTGGGTTGAACCACAATTTTAACGCATTATCTGATTTCCATTAGTTGATTTTTAGTAAATTTAAATTAATTTTTACTTTTAACAGTTTAAAATTATTTAAGTGACCATTGAGGATTTTCTTTTAACAGAAGTGAGTACAAACAATCTTGTTTATGTGTGTACAGCAATATGAACACACACACACTATACACACCTTGGATTCCTCCTCCAGTTGTCTCTTTAGATCTTCCAGCTGCTGAGTGTAGGTGAGTTTACCCCGTGTTAGCTGTGAAACCAGTGACTCCTTTTCATCCAGTCGGCGAGACAGTTCTCCTGTGGATGTGATTGCCAATTACTGGTTTTGGTCCACTGTTTATTTTATTATTCTGTAGGATTTACTGAACCTATTGCTATGCGGCTACATAATTAAAATAATTAATGAAGGTATAAATGGAGGAGGCTGAGACGATACCAGACACAACAAATGGAATAATATAGTGCTGTTTCTGCAAGAAATCATCTGTGTTTTCCTAATGTTGAACATCTTTAACTTTTTCAAATAAATTTGTATAAAACTGGACAATCTATTTAAAATGTTTCACTGTATATGGAGTATATTAACATAGTAGGGCATTTTCTTAGCTTTTTTAGATAACTGCTTCAATACAAAGACAAAACCAGAGGTCCTCACCTACCATTTCCATTGCCCAGAAATACAGGTAGATAGCAGAGAGCTTTTTGCTGCACTTGCACATGTATAATTTCTACTGCCATTTTAAGTCCACCATTGTGGTAATTTGAGAGTAAGTAGAAGTGATAAACTGTGTGCTATCTCCAGTAACTACATGGTTCACATAGATTAATCAGTATAATATAAATGAATACACTTAAGTGGAAAATGAGGCAGATGCTTAATGAGTACTACCACAAAATTAATGTGGCGCGTACCTGTCTCAGTCTGCAATTTGGCACGCTGGGTGGAAAGTTCATTGGCAGTTCGCTGTGTCTCCTCAGACTTTGTACGGTACTCATTTACTTGATCTTCCAAAGTACGGCATAATTTTTCGAGGTTAGCCTGCAGATAGAAAAGAGGGTTTCGAGATGGGGTGCAAAAACGCTAGTAAATGATTGCTAACATTAGTAACAATTAAACAGGAAAAGCTGCTGCACAGAATTTATGTAGGGCTATAGTTTTTCTAGCCCTGTGAAAGCCTTTTGTACTAGATTTAAGCTGCTATCATGATATAGATAGATAGATAGATAGATAGATAGATAGATAGATAGATAGATAGATAGATAGATAGACTGAGCTTTTCAAGGCTACAAGAAATCACATTCTTAGTGCAAACTCCAAATCAATATTATACATTATATTACTGTATTTCATTCAAGGTTTTATATACAAATTCTTTATTTGCCATGACTGAACTTCATGACTTCTAATATTTCTACATATGCACATAACGTCACTATAAACAAATGTAATAGTAGAGAACAATAAAATATTCCTTAGTCCTTTCCTCACCTTTCCTTTTACCACCTGTTCCATGTTGGATGCTACATCATCTAGCTCCAGTTTGAGTTCACTCTTCTCCTTTTCCAGTTTCTGTTTGACCCTCTGAAGGTTGTCAATCTGCTCACTGAGTTCAGCCACAGAGTCTGCATGCTTCTTCCTCAGTGTGGCAGTGGTCGCCTCGGATTGCAGAGTGGACTCTTCTAGATCTCTCCTGAGTTTTAGGAACTCTGCCTCTCGTTTCTTGTTGAGTTCTAGTTGCACTGATGTGGCTCCTCCAGCCTCTTCTAAACGCTCGCTGATTTCCTCCAATTCTCTGGACAGGTCAGAGCGAAGCTTTTCTACTTTAGCTCTTGCTGTTCTCTCTGCTTCTAATTCCTCCTCCAGCTCTTCTATACGTGCCTAGTAAAAGCGGTTTAAAAGTATTACTTCCAGGGTGGCTTGGAATATGTAGTTTAATCAAAGTCATTTTATAGATACCTGAAGTTCCTTCAACTTTTTCTGCAGCTGAGCACCCATGTTCTGTTCATCTTCAATTTTAGCAGTGAGCTGGCTCATTTCAAAGTCTTTCCTGGCACAAGTAGAAATACAGTCAAAAAAGATTAGCGTTATGTTACAAATGAATATTTTGTAAAAATTCTACAAGCTTATGTATAACATTTTATCGAATGTTTAATCACTCACTTTTTTAACTTTTCTTCTAGCTGTTGTTTATCATTCTCAAGATCCATTAAGCTTTCTTGTGACAATTTTAAATCTCCTTCAAGTTTTCGCTTTACCCTTTCCAGATCTATGCGAACTTTCTTTTCCAGCTCCAAAGAACCTTCCAGCTGAACAGTTAAGAAATGATTAGTGAAATGGAGAGAAAGTCATGAATAAAAAATGGTTCAGAAACAAAGAATCATAGGAGACTGGTGGCAGAAAAAGACCACACAGTCCATCTACTGTATTTCCCGGACTATAAGACGCACTGGACTATAAGACACCCCTAGGTTTTAGGGAAAATAGGGGAAAAAAATTTGAAACAAAAAAGTAGGCTGAAGTGTGGTTTTTATTGGTACCATTTTGGGATACATGTGACCTTTTGATCACTTTTTATTCCAATCTTTCAGGGATATGAATTGACCAAAAAACCCACATGGTATGGGATAAATGATGATTATATTTTAATAGAATGGACTTTACCAATGCGGTGATACCAAATATGTGTAACTTTTTTTTATTTTTTTATTTGTAAAACTGCAAAAGGGGGGTGATTTGAACTTTAAAGATTTTTTTTTTTTTACTCTAATACTTAGTCCCTTCAGGGTACTTGACCACTAGGAGGCACACTTCCTTGTCCTATATACAGCAATTCTATTGTACTGCTGTACATATGACTTTCATTCATTACCTATTGCACTCTGCCATAGGCAGGGTGTAATAGGTATACATACCCTGTTACATGGCAGCTGTAGAAGCCTGTATGAGGCTTCCTGCTGCCATGACAACTGATTGCCCCTCTGCAATTACATCGCAGGAGGGGGGGGGGGGGTGACTGGGCAGAGGAGCGGTGCATCTAAAGTGTTAAGCGCAGGGATGGAGTCGGCTCCATCCCTACATACTAGCGGGGCTGTACTGAGTGTGGCCATGGGCTGCACTGAGCTATCTCAGGACGGCAGGAGAGGAGCGATGCTGCGGGAAGCTGGCGGCAGGGTTTAAAGGGTTACAGCCGGCGCCCTTGGACTACAAGATGCACCCCTGTTTTCACCCAAATTTTGGGGGGGGGGGAAGTGCGTCTTATAGTCCTAAAAATACGGTAGTCAGCCCTTAAATAATTTTCTGTGTATTTTTGTCTTAGGATAGATACATGTTTATTCCAAGCAGGTTTACCTCCAGTTGTATCTGCTAGAAATTTGTATCAAGCACTAACTACTCTTTCAGTAAAATATTATTTTCTGACATTACCTCTGAGCATTGATCCCCAGCTAATTTCAGATTGTGCCCCATTGTTTAGTTTCTTATTAAAACACTGGAAAAATATTTAAAGATTTTGTACAAATTCTATTCTTTAACCCCTTAGGCACCAGGCCTGAAAAGGCCTTAAAGGGGTGTTATCGTTTCATTAAATGGTCTTCAGAATAAGGGGACAGTGAAAACAAGCAACTTTGCAATTGGATGTCATTAGCAAAGCTGCCTTGTTCTCACAGTGTCCTTTATCTTGTGTTTTTATTTACACTGATATCCAGTGTGGGTCTAATCCCTCCTGATCCCTCCTCCTTGCAATTCACTAGCTGAGAGCTCATTTACATTCTGTACAGCCCCTGGGTCGATTCACGGAGCTGTGTGTCTGACTCAGAGTTAGGGGCCTTAGCATTTTCTGTTTCCACACCTAGCAGAAACAGACTGCAGCAGATTGTACAATGAGAAAACATGACAGTTTTGACCCTGTGCCTAACTCTCCTGCATACACACAGATCTGTGCCGTTCTTAGAAAGCTGTAACACATCTCCAGCTGTGAGAGATCAGTGCTCAGATTAGATTGAATGCAGCCTGTGGTATGTATACAGCTCTTATAAAATAAGACTGATAGGGAGAGACACAGTGCTATGTGGATTTAGAGGGGACGGGGGGGAATCTCAGGCCAGTAGTGAAGGGGGGATGATGTCATCCAGCTGGGAGGGGAAGAAACGCCCCTGCATTCACAGAGCTGGGAAGCTAAGAGAAGTGTGACTCAGCCGAAGTAAGGAAGCGAGACATCCCCTTTAATGATGAGCAAAAATTTTAAGCTTTTGTCTCCTTGCATTCCAACAGTCGTAACTTTTTGATTTTTCAATGATGCGGTTTTATGAGGACTTGTTTTATGAGGGAGAATTTTGAGTTTGAGTTTAGATATAAAATATGGCAGGATTTAAAAAAAAATGTTTTGCTTTTTTTGTTTTTTTTAGTTATTTTTTACACCATTCACATTTCACACTAAATAACCCTTAGATTAATTCTACAGGTTATTACGGTCGTGTGGATACCTAATACGTGTTTTTTTGGGTGAGGGAGGTGGGAGGTTTTGTAATGTAGGCACAATAATTTTTTTAGCAAATATTTATTTTTATTTTATTATTTACTTGATTTATTTTTTTCTATACTTTTTTATATTTTTTACATTTTTTAAATCCCATGAAGGGATGACTATTTTATTTTATTTATTTATTTTTTACTTAGTCATGTATTAGTATATTCATGTATGCTAATACCTTATAATCTGTGACCGGTTGACACAGGCTGCAGTCAGGGCAGCACACAGTGTGCCCTGACCGCAGGCTTGCGCTAAAGACAGCCCTGGGCCTACTCTCGGTCCCCAGGGCTGACTCGTCAGACATTCCCGTGGTGCCCGTGGGTCACTAGGAGTCCTGATGACCGGATGGAGCAGGTGAATGCTCTTTGATTATGCTACGGACTGCGGCAATCAAAGGCTTAAGCACAGGGGATCAGAGGCTTCCTTCACTCTCTGGTGTTCACCGAGGCTGCTCTAGGAACAGAGATGTTAACTACACCACTGTTCCAAGCACATTTACAGCGCTGTGAGCCGAAACACTCCTCTTTCTGCAGCAGCGTCTTAAGACGCACAGTCCACCATCTTTAGTTGGTGGGCGGTTGTTAAGGAGTTAAGTCTTTACTGATAAGTTTTGTGCATGAGACCCTCCACCATTTTTGTAGCCCATCTTTGGATCTCTCTTATTTTTTATTATTGTCTTTTTGTAGGTAAGGTCTCCAGAACTGAATACAATATTCCAATTGTCGTCTCACTAAACCTCTATAAGATGGGATCACAATCTCCGTCTTTCTGCTGGTTATACCTCTAGCTATGCAGCCAAGCATTTGACCTGCTTTCTCTACCACCTGTCTATACTTTTGACTCACTTTAAAGCTATCAGAAATCAGGAACCTTAAATCGTTCTCTTCTGAATTCCTGACTAGCACAGAACTTTTGACTGAACTGCAGTTTCTAGTGTTTTGACCATTTATCAAGTAAAGCTAAATCATTATCCATGTCACAGACACCTCCAGGAGTACTAACCCAATTACTGACTTTTGTGTCATAGGCAAACCTTGCCTATCAAACCTTCTCCTATGTCACTATCAAATATATTTAAAAAAAATAGGAATCCAAAGAGATTCTTGTGGTTACCTCTTGCAAGCTGTGTTTAGAATGCACATCATTAACAACATTCCAATATATATTATTTAGCCAACTGCAAATCCACTCAGCTACCCAGGGATTAATTGTCCATTCATTTAAAATGTTTTAGAAAATGGCTCAGAATGTCAATGACCGGCAACTCCTATCCTGATGTTTCTTGGATCCCGCCAGTCTCTGTACTTTCTGGGCCCTCTCAAAACAAGGATGTGACTACTTTAATTGATTAACGGTGGCCCGACAACTCATTTAAGTCCAATTTTCAATAATTAATTTATTATTCCAAATGTTACTTACATCATCAACCTGTTGCTCAAGTTTTGCTTTAGCTTTAGTCAAAACATTGACTTTATCTTCTTCAGCTTGAAGATCATCTAATGTTTGTTGATGAGCCTCTTGGAGACTCTTTTTTTCCTTTGTTAACTTGGCAATTATTTCATCCAACCCAGCCATCTCTTCAGTTAGATTCTTAACCTGTCACAAAAACAGTTAAAATAAGAAAATCAACTGTTCTAGTATTAAAGGGGTTTTCTCACTACGCTGTTTCACTGAATTTTAGCAGTTGTGCACTTACTCTTCTTACTACACAGCAGTGATTGGCATATTCAACTTCTAGGAAACTGTTACTCTGACAGTGCAGGAGATGTTATCTCTAACAAGATTACAGATAAGGCCATGCTTTTCAGTTCTCACAGCACATGTACATATTGTTTAGTGAAGCTAATCTTGTTAGATATAATTAGTTTGCTTGGATCTCAGTCCATCAGTGATGTGATGTTACTCCTTGCGCTCAGCTAATCAGAAAAACTTCCGTCTGGTATGCAAATAACCTGGTAGAAACCTGTGTGAACTTAAGAGCACATAAAAAACGCTCTTGTCTCATGATTAAAGTAAAATCTATTGACCAATGTATTTAGAAAAAGTTTTCATTTAACTGTCCCTAGCTAATCTTTGTAGTGAAAAAACCTGTTTAATATTAATGTCTTACCTTGTTTTCTGTGGCATGCTTCTCCTTCTCTACTTTGGCTAGTGTGAGCTCCAGGTCATCAATATCCTTCTTGAGCTCAGAACATTCATCCTCTAGTTTCCTCTTTTTGGCTGTCAGTTCGGCATTCATCTCTTCTTCATCTTCCAGCCTTTCTGTCTGCTCTTTTAGTTTAGCCTCCAGATGGATCTTGTTCTTAATAAGCTGTTCACATCTCTCCTCAGCATCTGCCAAGTTATCTTGCTCCTGCATTTAAGAGGTTACACATATTTTACATATATATCACCAGATAATTACATTCAGATGATTAAAGATTTGCATGTCCTTTGTCTCTTTTCCAAATCCTCAAAACTATTCCTAATCTACTATATTATAAGGAGAAAAAAGTATACACTGGGGCAGGTTTATCATTACTGCCAGACATTCAGTCAGCTTAAACCCAGACAAGCAGACAGATGCACCAAATATGCCATAGTGGCACACAGCGTGTGATAGAGTTGGCACATCTTGATGGACATACTAGATATCTTTTCACCGACTCTTGGTTAGATTACCTAGGCCAGTATTTTGTGCTAAAAATGCACATACTGTTAATAAATTTGTTGCAGCTTAGTCAGCACCAACCCCAATTTCCTAAACACTTCAAAACAAAAGTGTTTATATGTGGTGCCTGGCATGTACATCACTTTTCTGGCAAAATTTGTCAGCTTTTTGGTGCATTTCTGATTTATGCTACAAATCTGCCTTACTTTATGGTTTATGGTTAGTGCAGCGCATAAGGGGCAGTTCTTGAGACTGGGATTTAAATAATACCAGAGACAAAGCCCTTGTGTCAGAAACCTGCACCTCACGCCCTGCACTAATCATGAGACATTTTATTGGCTAGTGTTCCTTTTAGGGGTGGTCCCATAATGAACAGTTTTCACCTATCCTGTACACAGTTGTCCCCATCCTTCCCTTAGATTTTGACTGGAGCAGCACTGCACAAGCTTGATCCTTGCTCAATTTAAATTTCTCCATACTGCAATTGTGCAGTCAGAAGGAACATAGGGCCACTTGTATGAAAATTGTTTAGGTCTAAGACTTTCCTTGTTGCCCATTGCAACCAACCAGAGCTCCCCTTTCATTTCATATAGTGCTCTGAACAAATGAAAGGAGAGTTCTGATTGGCTGCTATGTCCAACAAAGGGCTGTCTTAGACCAAGACAGTTTTCATACATGACCCCCAAAGGGCTAAGGACCAACGTTCTGGTGATCTTCTGGAGTACCAGCAATGGTAGATACGTGATAAATGTCTAATGTGGGAAAAAAACCTTTATGTTTCCTGCCTAAAAATGTTTCCTTACCCGTTGATTTCATTCTAGCACACCACCAAAATCATGGCCTTAGAGATGCTTAAATATCCTGATTGACACTTACTGCCTGAACTTGAAGTTGCAGATCATTTTTCTCTTGTATTAAAGAGACCATCTTCTCTTCTAGCTCCTTGCGTCGAGTCTCAGACTTCTCCAGGGCTTCTTTTAGCTTTTGGAACTCTTCCTTCATGGTTTGCATTTCTTTCTCTGTCTCTGCACTCTTGAGAAGAGGCTTTATCTTGAAATATAGTTTCATCCATGGCCAATTTTTGACACCCATAAATGCTCTGATGTTCCACTGAATCACTAAAAGTGCATCCCTGGAAAAAAAAAATAGACATAATTGTAAAAAAAAGGTCTGGATACCAACATAAATAGGACAATTTTCAGGTAAAGGGGTGTTACCATGAAGCAACGTCAAGTTCCAGGGCGGGCTCTCACCTAGTTGCAAGCCAACTGTGTATGAGAATGATGAGGACGGCGCTTGTGGCTGTCCTCCTCATTCACGTTTATAGGAGTTCCAAATATAGCCGAGAGTGTGCGCTAGTCTATATTTGGATATTTCCATACAAGTGAATTAGGAGGAAGGCCACGAAAGTAGCCCTCATTGTTTTCATGCACGGTCGACTCGCAGCTAGCTGAGAGCCAACCGTGGGAATTTGACTTTGCTTCATGAGAACACCCCTTTAAGTAGGACAACATAGATATCAGACATCTAGGTGAGCCATAGAATTAATCCAGGAACACTATAGTAACTCTAAGTAATACCTAAAAATTTTCTGTATATGGCTTTTATGATTTTGACCCAGATGACTTACATGGATATGGGTTCAGTTTATGTAATTACTTTACTTGTGCAACAACTGTACAATATTGCATGACCCATATCTTACAACTGGTTTATCAACCTATTGGTTTCATCATTAGATATCACAAAACTGATTTCAAACTGTCTAGAATCTATCATACAGAACAATGTTAGCAATGTATAGCTATCCTATCTGTAAAATAAACGTAAAAAGATTTCCACAAGGAAAAAGAAAATCCGGCAACATCACAACAAACTAAAAAACGAGCACAGCTTTATTTAAAGGGGTTTTGCCACCATGCAAAATTGACACAGAAAGTTTAGAATTGTAATATTAAAGCTTTTTCTAATGTATTGTTATTAAAACTTATGTACTGTTTATTCAGTAGCATCTCTTTCTTGATGCTATAGTGTTTTGATGTATCCAGAGGATCCAACCGGCTTCTGTACAATGTAAGAGCAGGCCGCATTTGCTCAGTCTGATCTGCTCAGTTCTGCTGTGTTTGCAGGAGCGCACCTATCAACGCAGGCAAACTCCCCTTAGCTCTGACCACAGCACATTTTCCCTTGTGTCTGTGCTTGTGATACAATAGATACTCCTCTGCTTAAAAGACAGTCTTGCAGTATAGTGGTAAAGTGACTGGCTTTACAATGCTGGAGTCTGTAGTTCAAGTCCCTAGTGTGATTCTTTTTTCCCTAAATCATACACATATGTGGATAGATGTAAATCTCTATAATTTTATATATATGTATAAATACAAAGCTCCCCTAAATCGTGTCCCATGCCCTAGTGTATATATAATGATGGAAGTGCTTGGTGTGACTACTGTGAGCATGGGACACGATTTAGGGGAGCTTTATAGAGAGAGATTTACACATATTTTAACATCTCTCCAGATATATGTATGATTTAGGAAAAAAAATCACTGTAGGCAACCACAGACTCCACCTTTGCAAGGCCAGGCACTGAACCACTACTCTATAAGCCTAACACATGTTAGCTCAAAGTATTCATTATCCGTATAGTATAGTTGTATAGTATAGTATAGTATTCAGCTTCAGTAGTGTGCACGAGAAGAGGAGAAATGATGTCACAGAGAGGCGTGATTTGCCGGAGAGCAGAAGATCTGTACACCCACTTTTCAAAGCTGCAGCAGACCGGTGGGATCTATGAGTAGGTGAAGTGCACTCGTGGCAGAACCCCTTTAAATAATTCCATTAAAAAGTGACAGCATCACATTAAAAAAGAAAAAGTTAAATCACATAAGAACCACAAACACGCTTACGCGTTTCAGGCTAACATAGCATGACTAAAGGCATTGTTAGCCTGAAATGCGTAAGTGTGTTTGTGGACCTTATATGGTTTAACTTTCTCTTTTTTGATGTGATGCTGTCACTTTTCAATGGAGTTATTTAAATAAAGCTATGCTCATTTTTAACTTTTTGTGAAGGTGCCGGACTTTCTCTTTCCTTGTGGAAATCTTTTCAAGTTGCATCGGCCATCCTGGGCACATCACTACTGTATCAACCTTTTGTCATCACAGTATTTGTTTGGGAGGATGCTTTTCATATATTTCCTTATTTTTGTTCTATCTGTAAAATAGTTTGTCTAGGTGTAGGACCTGCGCTCTACAATCTTCTTAAATTCTATTCTGGAGAGGACACCTCTGGACTGGGCTTGTATTCGGGTAATGATTCTGGAAAGTCGCTCATCTCGCATCTCCTCCAATTGGCCTCGCAAACCTGCCTTGAAGAAGACCTGAAAAGATAATCATTTTGTAAGGTAATCGTTGATATTATTGGAAATACAGTACTGGCTTCTTAAAGTTAACAGTTTTACCTTAGTGTGCCCAAACTTGTATTGAGTATGATCAATTTCGAGTGAGGCAAGAAGTTTCTCTGCACCTTTCCTACTATCTATAAACTGTCCTTCTGGGATAGCGGCAGGGTTTAGGATTCGGTATCTGAGTAACAGAAAATGACATAAAGTCAGTGTAATCCAAAATTATATTTTGTTATTGTGGCTTATGCAAGCAGTGTTGTCATGATCCTACCTTTGCCTAAAGTCCCCATACAGGATACGGTTAGGAAACCCTTTTCTGCAGATTCGGATACCTTCCAGTACGCCGTTACAACGGAGCTGGTGCATCACTAAACGGTTATCCATTACACCTAGAGGAAGTGAATGTACACATTTTCTTAGTATACCATAGGAACAATTATCATTAGGTAACCTGACCCTAGAATATGGAAAATAATTTGTATATTTTATTAACTAGTAACAAAGTTTAGTTTCTCCTTTAAATGGGTTTTTTCATCATGCTGTGTCACCGAACTATATCCAGCTTCAGGCTCACACTTCCTGGCTACACTGTAGATGGTTCTACAGCAGTAACTGACATATCATATGTGCTATTCCTAGCTGAGCCCATTAGAGGGACATTAGGGATGGAAATTTATAAACAACAGTGAACAAGGCTACTAAGCTCTAAAGGGTTAAAACTTGTCAGTAAGTAATGTAAAGAAGCGCTGTCTTGCAGATAAGAAACAGAAGGGAGTGATGTGACATCACCATCGGAGATGGCCGGTAACTAGGAAATCTTGTGTACAGAAGCAGGAGATAGGATCTACTCCTGAGAGAAGCAAATTAGAACAGCAGTGTATTTGGTAATAGTCTTTATTTACATTTGCCTACATGTTTAAAGCTAATAGGAAATACTCCTTCAAGATCCCAGAGGGGGACATGTATGATCGAGCTTTTCACACTTTTTCTGGCGTATAATGCGCCTCACTGTGCCGGCTCCGCTGTCAGACGCACCTAACATATGTGTTAGGCGCATTAGTCGAAAGCTTCGCCACTTTCCAATGCACCTAACATGAATGGGGCGTGCTGTGGGCGTTCTGAGGGCGGGTCTCGCCACATTCGAAAACTTCGACGCATGTATGAATGCCGGTCGGCAAAGCGAGGCGCATTACAGCTCCGACAGGCAGACCTATTTCAATGTGGTCTGTCTGAGCCGGAGGCGTCGAAGTTTACACAGCATTTATGAGCACACCTTGGCCACCGGCATACATCAGGCGCAGTATACACAGAAAAAAAGATGAAACCTTCAACTTCGACGCGCCGAAGTTCATACATGTCCCCCATAGTTGTAGGTTTTCATGTCTCAGTAGGGTATGTTTTACCCTGAAATATAACATCCCATAAGAATAAGCCCAAACCATAAAGTTATGTCCTCCTGACAGGCCTCTCTTACAATGCAGACAGGGGAAAGACCTGTCAGTTATGGGGCAGGGGAAAACCGCAGGTTAGACTCATCTCTTCCGACTCTGGCACGTCTCCCCGTGTCCTTGGTTCAGGCAGCATGAGCAAACTGACTGATCCCCTTTAAAGACCAAGAGAATGTTTTCCTGCCACTCATCCTGCCAGCCATTGCTTTTTGACTTTTTGGACCATCTAGCTATTTGAAGCCTTGTTTTTTATGGAAAAAGTAGTAAATTTCTAAGGAATTTTTTTACATAAGTAAATGGTTGCATTTAATTTACGTAATTTTTTTTTATAATGATCAAATGTGTTAAAAAAGTATTTTTTAGTATTCACCATAAACATTAACAGAGGGAATAACTTTATTGTACATAAAAAAGTTTAAGAATATACAGGGTGACACGTATGAATGGGGCTGCGCCAGTTTTCTGGTGTACTTTAAGCTAAAAAGAATGTATGGATTATATGTTTAACAGACACTAGGTATCATTACCACTAAAACAGTGTAATTTATTCAGAACTAAAAACATATAGACAACGCGTTTCGCAAACAGCGTGTTTGCTTCATCAGGTCTTAACCTGATGAAGCAAACACAATGTTTGCGAAACGCGTTGTCTATATTTTTTTAGTTCTGAGTAAATTACACTGTTTTAGTGGTAATGATACCTAGTGTCTGTTAAACATAATCCACCAGCACTAATTCCACTTTGTTTGATCTTTGGATACATACTGCCATGGAGATTTGAATCTGTGAACTCCCTCGTGTTTTCAAGTGGACCAGCTGCTGCATTTGTGGATTTCAAACTAGAACCAGAATTGGTTCATAAGCGCTTATTGTGTGTTGTACCATTCATGTACAACCATCTCAGGTGAGCAGATCCAGTATGTTACATTTCATCCTATACTTCTGCTCTGCTACCCAGGAGTGCGCTTGTGTTCTGATCTTTTACAGTACTAAAGAATGTATGAACAGGTGCACTCCAAACTTTGCCGCGATAAGTGCCTTTGTAATGCGCCAAAGACACTTTTTAATGTGCCAGAGAATTGGGGCGTTCTGGGGGCGTAGCACCTCATTCATAGAAGTAGACACATTTATGATTCTTTGATGCCAAATCTAGGTGGTGCCTGAGCCAGAATTATCGTATTGGGACTACACTGCGCCTGTATGTATAACCTGAAGAAGAACAGGTTCATACAGTCTGGTGCATTCTACACTGCCTTAAAGCTATTTAGAACTGGCTTGTCAGGATTCAAACATGTCGGACATAATGCATAGATGTTTTAGTGAATAAAATTGATTTATTTTTTTTTTAAAAGTTAGTTTTTAAAAAACATTTTTTGTAAATTGGGCCATGATTTTAGTAGGATTCATTTCATTTATGTTTTTAACCTGTTTTTACCCATAATGTCTATAAACATCATAAGCCAATTACCTGGAGATTTTGTTTCATTAGGAATTATACAGCGAACAAAATGAGGATGAGTGGAGCGAAGATTGGTCATCAGCTTGTTCAGATTCTCCTGTTCAGGTCAGAAATAATAAAGAGTAAGACTATAGGTGTTGTCGGGTGAAAATAAATTATATCTCTACCAAAGTTAAAGGGGTTGTTCCATCTCACTATTTCCAGACTCAAGCCAGCTTGTAGTTCACTATAAGCCGACTTTAGAGAACATGGAGATGGCCACGGTTGCACAGTTCTCCCCTTTCATTTCTGTGGGAGTTCCGAATATAGTCGAGCGGAGTGTGCTAGGCTGTAGTCTGAACTCCCCAAGGGAGACTTGTGCAAGAGTGGCCACCTCCTTGTTTTCTTAGGCTATGTTCACACGGCTTATTTCAGAACGTATTTACATCGGATTGCCGATCGTAAATACGTTCTGAAATCAGTTGAAAATCAGTTGCAAATAAGTGCCACTAAGTGTGGCACGTATTTGTAACTGATTTCCCGACGGATTCACCATCTCCAATCATTGAAGGTGGTGAATCCGTCCGTAAATAATTGACATGCACATTGTTTTTCCGTCCGGATTGCCGTCGTCAATCCGCGGCGGCAATCCGGCACAGAAATACGCGTCGTGTGAACGACGAGCCGTATTTTCTATTGAAATCAATAGAAAATAGGCTGTTACTTATTTCTGACTGATTTGCCGACGGATTGACGATCTTCAATCCGTCGGCAAATCCGCGGCGAAATAAGCCGTGTGAACGAGGCCTTAGAGTGGCTTGTGCCGAGGTAAGAGCTGGCCTCACACTTAAAATAATGAGATGGGAAACCCTCCTTACATACATATGGGATATACATTCATTAAAGGGGTTGTCCAGCAAAGAAAAAAAATTCTATAGCTTGCCTAAGTCAGGTTTCATCTCCCTGTGATTTTTTCTGCACTTATTTGATTTGTACTTTTCCTGTTCTGTGTGCAGCCCCCTTCCCTACAACAGCTGTTTCCCTTTGCATTGTAGAATTTCAAGCTCCAAAATCCTTTGTTGTGCTTTGTCTATCTTCCTCCGTTTCTACATCAATCTTAATGCACACCCTGTTTCCTATGTTGAATGCCCTAGGAGCCCTCACAGGCTTGACACAGAGCTGTTCCTGTGTGTACAGACACATAAAACTATAGAGATTAATGTCATCAAATAGTTGTAATAGAACTGCTGGAAGCACAAAGAAAATGTAAGGAAAATACATTAAAAAGTACCTAACTTTGGGAAAGAAATGATTTAGACAATTTGTTTTCTACATGCTTAGTGTGCTCTTTGTAGTTCTACATCAGCTGTTCGATGACAGGAACCGGTCTCTGTTTCTCCATATACAGAAAATAGCTCTGTGTCGAGCCCAGGTGATCAGGTAAGCAAGGATTGCTTTTTTTTTTTTCAGGGCAGTCTTTGAAGCCACCCACAACCCTATGGTCCTGTCTCCCAATGTTTTCAACATGAGGTGTGAAACAGGAGTGTGCTCTTACACTGAGATAGCAAGGTAAGAAGATCGATAAAGCACAGTTAAGGATCCCGGGCATGTAGTTTTACAGGGCAAATGGAAACAGCTTTCTAGCAGGAAATGCTGCTCGTCTACAGAGAAGGGAGAATAAAGCCCAGAAAAAGCAGAAATTAGCACAGGAAACATTTCAGAGAAATAAATATTCAGGCAATCAATTTTTGATATTTTTATGGTTCGCTTGGGAACCACTTTTACATTGGAAGTTAAAAATAATGAGAAAATCTCAGGCTATGGTTATAAAAAACATGTAGCTACAGAATATTCCTATTTGTAAATGCTAGTTGAGGAGTATACAAAACTAAGCAATACAATTTTGTGAATCCAGTTTATCAGTTATGAAGATCTCTAGCATCCTAAGTCCTTTACTTCAGCTCTCCTCAAGGCGGTTCAGGGGAATAGAAGTGACAACCAATTTACGCACATGGATGAACTCATTTGACAGTGAACTAAAACTGTGTTGTTACTTTTTGAGGGATATTCTCATACACACAGCCATAATATGAAATTGCTTGTAGGCGACGTTATCTCTGCTCATGCAAACTCTAACACAGTTTGGACTGCTCTGCACAAAGGCTGCATACTAAAGGAGTTGCACAGGCTCTATTCACAGCCTTACACGCTCCGTGCAAGTGTTTTCGAGTCCTTTATATGAGTCCATATTAACAGTACCTAGCAAATAATTAAATCATTACTGTCACTATGAGGCCCCCATTCACATGGCAGAATTTCTTGTGGATTTTAAAGTAGAATCAACCTGTATTACATACCAAAATCTGTGTGAAATCTTTGTCCCCTTATATCTAACAGGAATCTGTGTAAAGTTTTATACAGCTTGGATATTTCTAGTTTAGGCTACAGTGCAGAAAAAGGTTATTGACTTGGTTTCCATATGGATTCCAGATGGAAACCATGTTGGTAGACCAGAAGCATATTTGCTCTATTCATAGATGCTAACCCACATCCAAAGTCATGATGGACAAAATGAGAATCTGCAAAAATTTTTATATGCAAATGCATTTAAGTTGAGAAACCAACCTTCATAAGTGTCATTTACATAAATTAGTTTTCACAGAAGATGTCCCCCCATTCCCTCTTCCCACATTATACTCCTACTTCCTGTGCAGGCTGTGGGTGGTTCTACAGTATTGACTAACATTTCAGTTCTGTTAGCTCCTATTGGTAACAATGCCTGTTAGCGGGACATTGTAATGGAGGGTTTGTAAAAAAAACAGTGACACTGTACAAGCAGGTTGTCAGTCTATATGTGAACTAGCAGAGCTGTATTTGTCATGAGAACAAGCTCCTTTAAGGGAACATGTAGGAACATTTACTATTATTACTCAAAACATATAAATGCAGAGAAAATTAGATAAAGGATATTTATCCATAAACACTTGCATGCTGCCATGATTCTTCTACATTTACACTGATATCTGTGTATTTACATACATAGATAACAGTGTATGCTCTGCAACCCTAACAGGACAACACAAAGCTTCTGAGTTCTCCCTGATTGGTATCGAATATAAGAGCCATGACTGAGAAGCAAGCTCCCTCTTGTTGATAACATACAGCAGGGAGTGGTCAGGCTATTGCTATTAATGCACAGAGGTGGTCTGTAACCTAGGAAACCATCTGTAAACAAACAGATCAAAAGCTGCTCTGTCTTTGGAATTAAGATACGTTAGATCAGAAACGTATTTGGTAAGGCCCAGTTCACATCTGCTTTAGAGGTGCGCTGTATTTTCTTGTAATGATTGACACTATGAAGGCTTGGACTGGCCCACAGGGGAATAGGGGAAACCCCTGGTGGGCCCCTGATCATGGTAGACCTAAAGTTGTTTTTTAACTCCATATACATTCTCAGAAGAAGCAAAAAAGCATAGAAAGAGTGGCAAAGAGCAAGAAGCAGAGTATAGGAGGCATATACAGTCATTTACATTGGATAAACCATCAGCAGAGTTTGGCTTCCAGTACCATCTCTACGCTGATGACACCCAATTATACACCTCCTCCCGAGACATCACTCCTGTCCTGCTACAAAACACCAGGGACTGCCTGTCTGCTGTCTCTGACATCATGTCCTCCCTGTATCTTAAACTAAACCTCACTAAAACTGAACTTCTAGTCGTCCCACCATCTACTAACAGTCTTTACCCTGCCCTTTCTGTCTCAGTGTGTGGCACCACCATAACTCCTAGGCAGCAGGCCCGCTGTCTTGGGGTTATACTAGATTCTGATGTGCCCTTCACCCCATATAACCATTCCCTTGCCCGCTCCTGTCACCTGCACCTCAAGAACATCTCCAGAATCCATCTGTTTCTCATTGTGGAAACAACTCAAACTCTCATTGTTGCTCTTATTCATTCTCGTCTCGACTACTGTAACTCCTTGCTTATCGGTCTCCCTCTGTGCAAACTCTCCCCTCTCCAATCTGTCCTGAATGCAGCAGCCAGGCTTGTCTTTCTTTCCAGCCGCTATACTGATGCTTCTACCCTGTGTCAGTCACTGCACTGGTTGCCTATCCAGTACAGGATACAACATAAACTCATCACTCTCACTCATAAAGCTCTCCACAACGCTGCTCCTCCCTACATCTCCTCCCTCATCTCTGTCTACCACCCTACCCGCTCTCTCCGCTCTGCTGATGATATCAGGTTACACTCATCAATCATCCGAACCTCCCATGCCCGTCTCCAAGACTTCACACGTGCGGCACCAGTTCTCTGGAACATGCTACCGCGGGCGATCAGGCACACTCAGAACTCTCATAGCTTTAAAAGGGCCCTGAGAATACATCTTCTCACTCTGGCCTACCAGAATCCCTAATGCTAACACCCCTCCTCCCCCCACACTCCCTAGCGCACTCATCTCATTTTCGGCACTTAACTGTATATAGATGTACTGTTTGGGTGGCAGGTTCATCCGAATTCTACGTATAACAACCCCATATTTATGTCACATGGCTGGACCATTGTAAATCTAGCACTTCTTACCCTTCGTCTCTCCCGTACACCCTAATAGATTGTAAGCTCTTGCGAGCAGGGCCCTCTCACCTTGTGTCTCATCTGTAAGTAGCTTTTCATTGTGCAATGTATTTCTTTTGTCTGTACCTACACCCTCCAAATTGTAAAGTGCTGCGGAATATGTTGGCGCTATATAAATAAAGATTATTATTATAGTAGCTATGAGTGGGCCCCTAATATAAACTCCACCGATGGGCCCATAAAAACTCTACTGGTGGGCCCCTAGAATCAACTCCACCTGTGGGCCCTAGGCACCCCAGTCTGACACTGACACTATGACAAAAACCCAATGGTCCCCAAAGTAGTCAATGGGGTCTGTCAGGAGCCTTGAGTGTGTCCTTCATGAAACAGACCTGGTGCCATTTCTGCAATGGAGGCTCTGAACAGAACCTCCAACATAGATGTTAACCAGGCCTAATAATTTTCATTTACCTTTGCCAAGCAATTAGATGGTAAACACCCTTTAAAAGTCAGTCATCCTGTATTTTATTTTAAATTTTTGGTTACACAATATGGATCAATGCATCATTTAAAAAGACCACAATATAAAAACAAATTACTAAAAAAGAATTACTTACCCGGTGCAAAGCTGACACTGTCTGGAATGAAGAACCTTTTTTCTTGCTGCCTTTGCCCTTTGTCGCTTGCTCTGATAAATGCATTTAAACAAAAGTAGTTGTAAAATTTTGTTGATACCAAATGCAAGATATTTTCAGTATGTAATACATTAATAGCATACAGTTAACAGCATGTTTCCCATTTAACATACAGAATTAGAGGGGTGCTGAGAATAGAAGAAATTTACATGACTGTGATTAGCTACAATACCAGACTCAGCCTACTGACAAAACTGGCACTGTAAGGGTGCATCCCCACGGCACAGGACAAATATCAGTAAGTTTGCCGGCTGGTATTTGTCCTGTTTTGCGCCCGTCCCCACGGCCGCGGAGAGGGGGTGGGGGGTGGAGGCTTTTCTCTACGATGAGCGGAGATAAGCCTTCCTTCTTCACATTGAGAAGCACATATTCCGTCTGAAAACCGGACAGAAGATGGTGCTTGCTCAATGTGTTGCCACCCGGACCGCCAGCGGCAAAACCGCCTGACGGAAAACCCGTGCAGTGGGGACTGCTGCACGGGTTTTCCATAGAGCACCATTGTGCTCATTTTCGGCTGTTTTTTCAGGCGGTCTGAAAAACCGCAAACCGGCTGAGAAACCGGCCGAAAAACCACGCTGTGGGCACATGCCCTTAGGGTCTGTTCACACAACAAAGACTAAATACCAATCGGATTTTTCGACCAGTATTTTGTCTTTTTTTGGCCCGTGGGGGCGGCTTTTGTCTGTGGTTTGCAGATTCAAGCCACCTCCCTTCACATCCACATGTTCATGACGATATTCTACATTTTAGGAACCCCAGCGGTATAAAACAATGTCCAGCGGAAAATCCGTGCTGTGTGGACTGCTGCACGCATTTTCTATTTAAGTCTATATAAAAAGTTGACTTTCACTTTACAGACAGTTTTCAAATCAAAAAAACGTCTGTAAAACGGACTGAAAACCTTTGCCGTGGGGACAAGCCCTTATATTTTCTTTGTCTCATATACTCCTTTAAAGGGGTTTTGCCACGATCTCATTTCATACCTGCTACATCCAGCTCTTCAGCTGTGTGTGCTCAGAAGGGGGGCGTGTGTGATTTGTTTGAATTGCATATCATGTGACTCAGCAGGATGACATCACCAGGCCTATCCTCTCTCTAGTGAGAAAGGTCTGTTTATGTATAGTATTGTAAGTAGCTACACTGTAGCTCAGATGTAAAATTTTTGCTCTACAGCACAAGGGTCCTAGGTTCAAATCCCTGCAGGAACTTAACTTGTGGAATTTTGTTCCTCTTTATCAATGCACATACTTCATTGAGGGTTCTTTTTTTTTACTTGCACTGTTTGACTTATAACTAGCTAGTCCAAAGGACAGGAATAGAATGACATCACCCGGGCTTTCAACACTCAGTAGCTGCCTGAGAAAAGAGGTGATGTCTGAGCATGTGCGACAAGGACTGAGGAGCTCACAGCCCTGGTCGTATCCCCTGGAGACGAGCTGTAAACAATGGATCACTAAAGGAGCAGCTAAAACAAAAATGGTACAGAATTTTTAATAGTGATGAATGATGAAAATGTTTATTATTTTATTTTCAAACTTCTCACGTCAATTTTACTTTGTGGAAAAACCCCTTTAAGTTATTTACCAACTGTATGTTATAATAAGATTAAGGCTGGAATCACTCATACAGTTTTCTGGAGTCAAACCCACTGTTGTGTCGGTGGGCTTTCACCTATTACTCCATCTAGGTTTATGACAAAATAGATATTTCTTAAAGAATCTCTCTCAATGGACAAACTCTTCTCTAAAATAGGACCCATTCGGTCCCTAAGTTGCCGGATAGATGTGGTTTTACATGGTGTTTTTCATCTTTTTAATAATGAACGTCAATCATGGGTTTTCCTTAGCTGCACTCAGAACTCCCATTAAATTCAGTGGTGCAGTTCTCACCACCTCTCTGTTCTCAGAGACTTTAAGGGGCTTATTCTCAAGATAGAGGACGATCTCAAAGGTTGGACTCACACCTATCACACATTGATGGCATAACCTGTAGATATGCCATCAATGTGAGTAACAGGACAGCCCTTTTAAGCTTATATAAATCTAGATATACTATGACAATTAAAATCTTAAAAGTGTGCAGACGTTCACAAGGGGACGTTCACACGGGTTAATGTTAGGCATGGACATGTCTGCACCAAGAACACATTTGTTTCCTCGTTGAAATTCTGTGCTTACCAGTGCAAAATTTCAACGAGGAAATGCCCCAAACTGCTTAGGCAGATTTCTGCCTCCTATACTTTAGTACTTGTCAGCATAGACGCCTCAAAGAAATGACATGTCAGTTCTTTACAGGAGTGGACAGTGCATGCTGAAAAATAATGAAGTAATATCAGCATCGTCTCGACAACAACACTCATTTTGCATGGCAGTCTATGAGAGCAGGGCAGTCTTTTCCATTGGGCAGAATAGGCAGTTGCCTGGGGACCGCCTTCCCTGCCCAGTGGCGCGTCTCTGCCCCTGCAACGGGTCCAGACGGCACACTGGTGTACAGGCCCAGACCCTCCGCTTCTTTAAGCAGCGCAGAAAGAGATGTCATCGTCTCCTGCACAGCTGCATCTCGTAGGAAATCCTGAAACCAACGTCCCAGTATAGACGGCGTGAAGATGTCACACCGTTCACGCCGGAAACAAATCCCAGAATGAGTTCCCTGGCATGGAGCGTGGAGAGGTGAGTAAGGTTTTTCATTTTTTTTTTTTTTTCAGAGGAGGACACATATCACCTACAGAGGGCTGTAAACTACAGGGGACATATTTACTGCAGGGGGCTGTATTCTACAGGAGGCCTATCAACTACAGGGGGCTTATTACCTACAGGGGGCATATAACCTACAGGCGGCCTATCACTTACAGTGGGCCTATAAGCTACAGGGGGCAGTAAACCTACCTACAGGGAGCTGTATACCTACCTTCAGGGGGCAGTATATATAATTGTAACTACAGGGGGCTATATATATACAGGGGCAGTTTAAATATCTACCTACAAAGAGCTGTATACCTACCTACTTAATGGTGGGCAACATTACTACCTACTTACTTAATGGGAGGCAATTATAACAGAGGTAGGAATTGGTAGGGAAGTGCTAATAAAGTGAGAAGTTTGAGATGCTTGTGTGGTAAATTCTGCGGGGATGAGTTGTGGCCAGGAGAAGTTGTCATGGCGTTCTGGAGTGGATGGAGAAGATAAGAGAAAAAGAATGATTCAGAGAAGACTGATCAGATAAGACATCTCCTGTGAGTTCCTGGATGTCAGGGTGTATTTCTCTTTTGTGTTGGATTAGTGCTGTAGTCCAATGTTCCCATCCTCCAGTCTTCAAGGCCCTCCAACAGGTCATGTTTTCAGGATATCCCACAGAATGCACTGACAATAATGCTATCACCTGTGCAATGCTAAGGAAAGCCAGAAAACATGACCTGTCGGTGGGCCTTGTGGACTGGAGTTGGGGACCGCTGCTGTAGTCACGTGATGGTGACCTGAGCTGGTGTCTGATCACTCTGTGGTCTCTATATGACGGTGTGGTAGGTTATAAGTTTCTTATTGATAAAGTGTATATTTATACCTGTGAGTGGTTGTGTTGGTTGGGGGCCCAGTGCACAGCTCTGCCCAGGGGTCCATAATACTGTTAAGACGGCTCTGTATGAGAGGTGTACTAGAACATTGTTTGCCACTTATTTTGGGGTGTCTTGTTGCACAATATATACCTCAAAATAATCACCAAAAAAAGCTGTGTGAACATACCCTTCTGGTACCACAAGATAAAACTTCAATTCTGTACCTGACTCTGCACTTGCATAGTTAGCAAAAAGATGTGCAAGCAGCTTGAGAGATGACTTCTGGTACAGCCCCACCACAGTCTCATTGAGGGGGTCCTTGTTCTTCTCCAGCCAGCCAAGAATGTTGTAGTCCACAACACCAGCATAGTGAATCAGAGCGAAGTGGGCCTCAGGCTTTCCTTTTAGATTTCTTGGTTTCTGGAAGTTGTTGGACTTGCCCAGGTGATTATCATACAGCTTTGCTTTAAAGGTCACGTCTGAGGCTTTGGGAAACATGCACTCCTCTCAAGGATGGACATGATACCCATAGGCTGTGGAGAAGTATCAAATAAAGCTCATTTACTAATAGAAACATGTAGAATGCAACAATTTTATATGTATTTATTAAACCATTTCTGTAATACTTATAGGTATATAGGTAAATATATAGAATACATAGAAGACTTTAAGGAATGTCATGGACCGTTGAACCTTTAAATTTATAAGCGGTTGCAGTGTATTAAATAGGAAGTGAAGATGAAACACGGAACCTCTAGTCAACGGAATAGAAACTTATTTCTAATTTGCACATGTTCTGGAGTGTGTGATATGGAATTACTATAGCACTAACCAGTACAACTGCAAGGTTAGGACTCTCTCACCTTTTCTATGAGATCAATACAGGCCTGCAGGTCCATGCCAAAGTCTATAAACTCCCACTCGATGCCCTCCTTCTTGTACTCCTCCTGCTCCAGCACGAACATGTGGTGGTTGAAGAACTGCTGTAACTTCTCATTAGTAAAGTTAATGCAGAGCTGCTCAAAGCTGTTAAACTAAAGAGAAACACATGGAAAATAAGATGCAGAATAAAACTATGAAGTTTGACATCCTTGACTCAATGAATTAATTTATAATTTTTTTTTTTTTCATTTTAAACCTACTAAGCATTTGGCATGACAGATATACCTTTGTCAGCAACTTAAAAGCTCTCCTGTTACCACTCCCATCTAGTAAAGGGTTTTTCCCATTTCCTAACTTGCAGGTTAGCAGATGGGAATTAGCTATTTGTGGAGTGGTGCGCCTGCGCTGCTGCAGTCAGGGCTCCCATGCAAGTATGCAGTATCAGCCGTGTGCATGCGCACCTCTCCGTTCTCAGCAATCAGTTGTCTCCTTTTAACCTTAGAGTTAATAGATGGGAATTACCCTTTAATAGTGCTGCAGTTTAATATTTGGGAAAAGCGGGCCTAGAAAAGAACTATGTAAGAATAAAATGTGAAAAAGTGGCAAACTGTAGTGATGTGGTGCATTATTTTATTGCTTCCTATTAGTGATGAGCGACTATCGTCATCGGGTCGATAGTCGATATCGTCAATTATCAAGATGATTTCCGATAGTCGATAATAGATTATCGCCGATGACCATTAAAGTCTATGGGAGAGGAACAACACCTTCATTCTTACACCCAAACAGGGCTGGAGAAGCTGGAATTAACATCCACAACAGTCAAATGGATACGTGCTACATCTTAGACAACACACTTAGGTTATAAAAGCCACAGAAAAGAAAATCACAGACCATTCACTATCCCTGTCTTGTACCACAGCCTGACCCTTAAACCTGCATCACCCACAAATTAAAAAGTGCCAGAAGGCAGTATTATATGAACCATCATTTTACTTGAACTGGACATTGACTATCCCTGTCCTGGAACGCAGCATGACCCTTAAACCTATCTGACCCCCAGATTAAAAAGTGTCGGAAAAAGGAGTCTTTTAACCACCATTTTAGTTGAACTGGACATTGACTATATCTGTCCTGGGCCACAGCATGAGCCCCAAACCTGCATGACCCACAAATTTAAAAAGTGCCGGAAAAAGGAGTCTTTCAACCACCATTTTAGTTGAACTGGACATTGACTATACCTGTCCTGGGTAACCTACATCTGTTCAAGTCTTCCTGTACCTCCCTTGTACAATTCAGAGGAATATTTGTATCAGCTATTTTGTACATGCAAGTTTTTTAGTAGTTTAATTCTAGAAAACACATTTTTAAAATAGGATGGAATCCCACCACGTCTTTGTTTCTCTTTTTTTAATTGTATTAAATGGGTTGTCTCACTACAGGAATTGCTAGCTATTTTAAAGATCTTGCAAAAACAAGTCATTTTGCAATATGTGTCCATTAACAGTCTCCTACCTATTCCTGTTTTTGACAGCGCCATCACCCTTGAGCCACTTGACAATTGTGAAGAACAAATGTCTGTTAGAAACCACATTTTTTATAATAGGACCTGTAGTATAGCTGCATTTCACGGCAAAATGCCCCCAAAAATTCAAAACATGACCCTTGAGCCACTTTTGACAATTGTGAAGAACAAATGTCTGTTAGAAACAACATTTTTTAGAATAGGACCTGTAGTATTGCTGCATTTCAAAGCAGCATGACCTAAAAAATTATAAAAATGACTTATCAGCCACTGTTAAAAATTGTGAGGGAGAAATGTCACTTAGAAGCCACATTTCTGTTCCAAAGGACCATAATTATAGTTGTATCTCACAGCAACATGACCTCAAAGCCATTGACAATGTGAAAAATTCTAAAGATAAAGTGAGTAAATGGAATACGGTTTTGTCATGAAACCTTGGTGTTTTTTACAGTCTCCACACCACAAAACCAGCAAAATGATCTTTTGGGAACTGAGAATAAAAATTGCAGAGAGAAATGATAATTTTAAAAACATTTTTCAAGAGGACCATTTCTGTTTGAAGAGGAATGTGAAGTAGACCGGCAACTGTCTGCCCCTCACCTCCTGTCTCTTTCCCCCTCCTTGTAGATTGTAAGCCCTCGCGGGTAGGGTCCTCTCTCCCTCTGTCATGCCAATTGTCATTATCCCTTATCACTGTACTCGTTTGACTTATGTAATGTATGTAACCCCCTCGAATGTACAGCGCCCTGGAATCAATGGCGCTTTAAAATAAATAATAATAAATAATAGCTAATCGGTGACCTCGGCAATTGGGGCCACAACATCATCAGAGATCCATGCCTGATTCATCTTGATGAAAGTCAAACGATCCACATTATCTGTGGAAAGCTGGATGCGTTTGTCTGTAATGACTCCTCCGGCTGTGCTGAAGGTCCGCTCAGATATGACGCTGGCTGCTGGGCAGGACAACACCTCTATGGCGTGGCGAGCGAGCTCGGGCCATTCATCCATTTTGGATACCCAGAAGTCGATTGGGTCCGGAACACATCCAAAAACATCGGCTTTGAGACGCAGATAGTCGTGCACCATGATCTTAAGCTGGTCTCTCTGTGTTGTATGTGTGCCCTGCATTACATGCGTTGGTGAGGTGGTAAATAAAGATTGCCAGAGGTTACCCATTAGACTTCTGCCACATGGCCTGCTGCTGCTGCTGCCGCTGCAGCTACATGGCACTCTACTGCTGTCACGTCGCTGACGTTGTTCCACCGTGACATTTGAAGAACGTGAAGCAAACGAAACAGATGTCTCCAGTTGATCAATCAGCAAGTTCTCCATTTCCTGCATTTTACTCTCTATTTGGGTGGGTGGAAGGAAAGTGCTGAGTTTTGTTTTGTACCGGGGATCCAGGAGGGTGGCCACCCAGTAACTGTTGTTCATTTTGATGGCCTTAATGCGAGGATCATGTTGGAGGAAATGGAGCATCCAAGCACTCATGTAAGAGATGGAGCCTTGATTTCCCAAGCCTCTGGGTCGAGGGGCACTAGCAAACTGATCTTCCTCATCTTCCTCCTCCGCCTCAAATTCGCGCCAACCTCTTTCCAAGGCAGGGACGTCGGTAACGTCGGTGTCCAGGAATACCTCCTCCTCCTCCTCCTCCGCTTCCTCCGGCACAGCTTCAACACAGCCCTGACTTGCCTCAGATGATGCACCCTGAGAGCTGATGCGCCGCCTTGCACTAGCCCTGGACCCCGAACCACTGCCTAATGAAGACCGATAAAATTTTCGGGCCTTGTGGATTTGACGGAGAGAAAGGTTCCGTGTCTGCATCTGTGTCCGTCTCCTCCTCTGTCGCTGGTGGGACCTGATGTTTCAGAGTGTCCAACAATCGTTCCAGAACTAAGATCACCACAATGCTCATGCTGACAAGGGCATTGTCCGCACTGACCATTTTGGTGGCTTCTTCAAAACTGGCAAGGATGGTGCAGAGCTCTTTCACCTGCCTCCACTCTCGGTGGCTCAACACCCCGAGGTCCGCACCGCTGCTTGTCAGGCCATGTGTCACTTCGTACTGCGTAATGGCATTGCGCTGCTGCCACAATCGCTGGAGCATGTGGAGGGTGGAATTCCAGCATGTTGCCACGTCAACAATGAGACGGTTGACGGGGAGGCCAAGCTGACGTTGCAACGCAGCCAGGCGGGACGAAGCAGGGTGCGAACGGCGGAAGTGTGAACTCAGACCCGTGTAGTGCTTTAGAAATTTCTTGACGACAAGGTTCATGACATGTGCCAGTCAAGGGATGTGCTCCAGCCTACCGATCTTAAGGGCGGCCAGCAGATTTCGACCGTTATCGCACACCACCTTGCCTGGCACAAGGTTCTTGTCACCCAGCCAGCGATCGGTCTCGTGGAGAGCCGTCCACAGCTCCTGACCTGTGTGTGGACGGTCTCCAAGACAAATTAATTTCAACACGGCCTGGTTTCTCTGGGCCCGTGATGCCACCAGAGGACCTTGGGGGAAAGAACCCTGCACCATCCCTGCGGTTATTAAGAGCGTGCGCCGAGCCTTAGAGCCACCGTCACCACCAGAGACATCCACCCAGCTCACCCAGTGAGCTGTCACAGAGATATAGCGGCCTTGGCCGTGCTTACCAGTCCATGTGTCGGTGGTCAGATGGACTTTTCCGGACACAGACGCAGACAACGCGCTTGAAATTTTAGATGACACGCGGCTGGCCAGGGCAGGGACAGCTTTTCGGGTACAGAAATGCCTGCGTGGCATCTGGTATTGGGGGCAGGCAAGGGCCATGACGTGGCGGAACCCATCTGTGTCCACCAGACGGAAAGGCAACATTTCCAAGGCCAAAAGTCTGGCAATGCTGACATTCAGGCTTTTGGCTTTGGGATGGTTTGGGTTAAAGTGTTTCTTCTGCTCCCAAACCTGGAAGACAGAAGGCTGGCTGCTAGTCTTGCCGCTGTACGGCATGCAGGTCGTCAAACTGGTGGAAGGAGAATGGGTAGGATGGGTCTCTGGTGGTACTGGTGGTACTCGGGCGACGGTGGAGGCTGAAGCGGAGGCTGATCCCTGATCATGACTCTGAGAGACATGGGCAGCTGAGGAACGCTTGGTGGTGGCGGAGGAGGAGGCGGAGACAGAGGGTGTGACAGTGGTTGTAAGCCCGGCATCGGTGTGGCCTTTTTTGGCCAAGTGTTGCTTCCATTTCAATTCATGCATTCGCTGCATGTGACTAGACATGTTGGTGGTGGTTAAACATCTAAGATTCTTGCCTCTACTGATGCGTTTACGGCAAAGGCGGCATATGACATCGCTGGGTGAATCAGAGGCTTGCTCGAAAAAGGCCCAGGCTTGAGAGGTCCTGGACCTTTTCAACGGCGATAAGCGAGGAGCAGTGTTTCCACTGATCGTGGCTGGCGGAATCATCTCAGCGGACTTCTGCGACCGCCCTCTCCCTTTTTGAGGCGGGAGCCGTACTGACACTACCCCATCGTCTTCCTCCTCGTCCAGTGATGAAGCGCTCGCAAGCAAATTCTGCTGAAAAGACCACGTTGGATCCGCAATGTCGTCATCATCATCAACACAGATGAGTTGGTCGTCCTGACATTCTGCATCCAGGAGCTGCGGGCTACAAGCAACAGGCACTGCAAGGCGTTGCCGACCGCCCGGGATTTTTGCTGATTGACCGGCTTCCTTCTCCTCCTCTGATGGCATCATTAACTGGGCGTCAGAGCAGACAAAATCATCCTCTTTGGCCTCTTGATCTTTTAACATGCCTTCTGACCCCAACCGCATTTTGTCATCAAAGAGGTCTTCAGAAAATGGATTATCCACAGTGGTGGGTACACGAGTTGACATTTGGGCTGCCTTCGCTTCATGTTGGACGGATGCTGATGATGCTGATGACGACATTTGTGGCCGTGACTGGGAGGACGAGGAGGTAAGACTGCTGGATGCAGGTTGCATTAACCACTGAAGAACAGATTGGCGACGCTGTTCGTTACTGAGATTCACAGGGCCCTGACCCAGCGATGACAGGCCTGACGGTCTTGCAACCGACGATCCGCTGGCATGCGTGTTGTCGCCAGCACTGGAAGGAGCACCTTCTCTCATACCTCTACCTCCATGTCCTACCCCCCTCTTTGCTCACTTACCACCTGCATTTCGCTCCATGTTCAGAAAGATAAAAATTTAGGAAGGTATGGAAGAGTTTTTGACAGTCTCTTATTAAAAAACGGCAAATCACAGCTATTCTTAAATCCCTCTAATTTCCTACAGACAACTAGGATTAGAAACTGAAATGTTTCTAGCGAATACCTGTGAAATGCGGTCTGGTGGAAGAACCGTAAGACAAAATCAACAGTGTTCTTCCTTCAGTCCCAGGGATTTACAACTGCCCAGTAGGACTAGGAATTGATAGTTTTCAACAAAATATCAGTGCGCTATCTGCGCCAAACTGAGATTCAACAAGCGCAATAAAACTATTCAGAAGTTACACGGATGAGATATTGCGTTTTTTGCAGCAATGACAAACGAGAACAGTTGCTAGAAAAATTTTCTATCAGAATTGTCGTACAACGTGGCTATTTGAAAAAAACTAGGGCCGCACCACGTGCAATACAGCTATTTAAAAATTATACGGATAACAAACGGTGATTTTTGCACCTATAAATACACCTGCGGTGACTACAAAATTGCTGTATTCAAATTTAAGTGCAAGGTGGCTCTATGAACAAAGCTGGACTGCGCCAAAGTGAAAAACACGTAATTAAATTGTGTACGGATAATAAAACGTGGTTTTTGCACCTATAAATACACCTGCGGTGACTACAAAATTGCTGTATTCAAATTTAAGTGCAAGGTGGCTCTATGAACAAAGCTGGACTGCGCCAAAGTGAAAAACACGTAATTAAATTGTGTACGGATAATAAAACGTGGTTTTTGCACCTATAAATACACCTGCGGTGACTAGAAAAGTTCTGTATCCTATTGTAAGTAAAAAATGGGTCTTTGAACAAAGCTGGGCTGCGCCAAAGTGAAAAACACGTAATTAAATTGTGTACGGATAATAAAACGTGGTTTTTGCACCTATAAATACACCTGCGGTGACTAGAAAAGTTCTGTATCCTATTGTAAGAACAAAGTGGGTCTTTGAACAAAACTGAGCTGCGCCAAAGTTTAAAAAAACCTAATTAAATTGTGTACGGATAATAAAAGGTGAGTTTTGCACCTATCAAATACACCTGCAGTTACTAGAAAAGATCTGTATCCTAATATAAGTTTACACTGTTTACACTGGCTGTCATGAGGTCACTTTTTACAGGATAAAACAAATATGTTTTCATCTATTGTTAACAGATCCTAATGGATCCTATTGAATTAAAATACATCTGTCAGTCGAAGACAAGAGCAGACACATTAGAGCAGATTCACTAATACGGTCTAAAATTTAGGGTAACTTCATACTACAGACTTTAATGTGGAATTCGAGGTGGATTCCATGTTGAAATTCACATAAAAGTCCTTGTGCAAATAGACTCCTATTCATTTAAATGACTGCCCTGTGATTCCCACTGTGAATTACAGCGCAAATTTTCCACACTACAGGAAAAAAAAGAACGGACGTTGATTTTTTTGCAGCGGATACTCCTCAGATTCATTTTGTGTAAGAGTAACGCAGCCATCCAAATCAGAGGCAAAAACGCCTCCACAAAGATAAATTCCTCGGTAGAAATCTTGGATTTTTGCCTCGGATTACACATTGGATTTTTCCAATAGGAAAAAACCCAATGTTTGAGTATATCCTTAGACAATGTAAAAAAGCACCAGGTTTATCAGGTTTATGCTGTATTATAAATGTGTCACGTTTAGAAACATCTAATTTTAGACCTTTTTATTTTAAGGGTTTGTCCCCCTAAAAGGTTTGCTTTTTATTTTAAGATCTTGAAAAAAACAAGTCCCCTTTGAAATATGCTCGTTAACAGTGTCCTACCACCCTAAATTCCCCTTTGTAGGGGGTGCATCAGCTCCTCGGCGCTATGTTACAGACCTGTTCAATCTCTCCCCTATAGGCTGCCGCCTGGTTCCTATGGATACAGACCCCGGCTTCTCTGCAGCCTAGTAGAATCAGTAAAAACAAAGACTGAATTAAAATGAAACCCCAAAAAAACAAGATGAGGGAAGATGAACAAGTAGTAGACAACTCCTTTAACTCCTACAAAATTTCAACCAAAAAAATTTTTCACTGGTCGCATGTATGAAATTTTGGGGTGTAAATGCCAAATTTTTTTTTGCCAATTTTCAGCGGGTCCTAAATCAGGCGTATTCTTGCGCTTGTTACGACATTTCTGGCTTAGATATACCACTTTGAAAGTGGTATACCTGTTCCAGCAGTAATGCGCCTAGAAATGCCGTAGCGAAGCTATAAATCTATCGAAGCTATAAATCTTTCTATAGCTTCGCTACGGTTCTAGTGCGCCCCGCCTCCTGCACGCCCCCTGAGAGTGGGCGCATTACAGTGCCGCGGGGACATTTAAACATAGTGAACGGGGCTGCGCCTGATATCGGGCTGAAAAGACGCCAGATATCTGGCAGAACCCCTTTCATACATGCCGCCCATAGTGTTGCACATTAAGCCATGCTTCTTTCCTTTTAGAGCAGGCCCACTTCTGTGAAGCCACGTTCCTTGTGGTTAGAGCATGTGCACCAGAATTTTGGAGCAATTGCCATAGTACATTTACCCTTGTGTTTTTCTACAAATCAGGGTCAACAGAAACCTGAAGGAACAGAATAATAATGCCAGTGTGACCAAAGCTTTTCCTGTACTTAGTGATTTTTTTGAATTTTCCTAATTTCTTAAATGTCATGCACTCCCTAGTTTCTTACATCAAATATCTCAAACCCAGCAATGTCCAGCACTCCAATGAAGTATTGTCTGGGCTGCTTGGTCTCCAGAGTGGTGTTAATTCTCACCACCATCCACAAGAACATCTTCTCATACACTGACTTGGCCAGAGCACCGATGGCAAAATACACCTAGAAGAAGAAATTCCAGGTGAGTGTACAGCAATATGATATTATTAATAGATCATAAAGTTATAGTACACTGTATAATTTTCCGGTGCTAAAGGATTGAGAGTACAAATATATACAACTAGGAAGTAGGTAGTACTGACCTGTTGGACATTTTGTCCTTTGGTGACATATTCATTGCCCACCTTGACTCTAGGGTGACACAAGCCTTTTAGGAGGTCAGCAGAGTTCAGGCCCATTAGATATGCCACTTTATCAGCCTCTGGAAATACACAGTTTACAGAATATGAAGTCTTTAAATATGCAAAGACCAATGTGACAGCACGGACCCTCTAGACGCGCTCTGGTACATCAATCTGCTGATATGTAAAAGGAAGTGTGGACAAGATCAGTGGAAATGTGTTGCTTGCTTAGCACTGTTACATGGGGACTGTTGGGCAATGTGTCTTATGTGGTCCTTTATATTTCCTCCTCGGCTTCCAAAATCTGTAACATTTTTATGCTTCCATGGTCATAGTCAAATAGTGACAGAAAAAGCAGAAAGAAGTACACCAAAAGAGATACACCTGAATTAAAGACCAATAATACTGTATTAAAAAAAAACCTTGCTTAAAAACTTAAAAAGAACCAAAAAGACCCATGTAAATATCCTGAACCCTTGAGACAATACAACAAGCGGTATTATTTATGGCAAAAAAAGATATTACGTAGGAACAAACTTCAAATATAAATCCAGAAAAGGATACAACAATATACCGAAGATCTGAAGTAATATAAATACAGATTGAGTGAAAAAATGAATAAATCCAGATAAATATATATGATATATAGATATATTATAATATATATATATATATATATATATAGATATAGTATATCGATATATATATATATATAAAAAATACACCAATACCGCCAATACAACAGTAATGATAATAGGTCTTCAACATTCTAATAATCGACATAAATATCAACATTTGAAATGTGCCAAAACAAGATGTCTGATACCCTAAAGCCATAAATAGGGAAAGAGGTTTTATAGTGGGTTCATTTTTATGGGGGCATACTCTAAAAATGATGTGTAACCTTTAATTCTGGGGGTTAGCACATCATGTCAATAACACATTTATATATCTTTTGTTGTTTAACTAGTTTTAAAAAAAAAAATAAAAATTAAGATGCTATACTTTGCTATATTTTGAAAGGCAAGGAAGTTTACATCCTTTGGCTCCATCACACATTGATGACTGCTTCATTGTAAACAATGCCCTGTGGAACAGGATGATGAATGCCACACAACTCCCCGGACTTTTTTTAAAGGGGGTGAAGGTAACCCAAGGCAGTCAACATTTGTAACCATTTTCTCAAGTGGCCTGTGTTTCTAGACAAACGGCAAGGGTATCTGACCAGTACCTGACCTGGCTGATGCATAGCGCTCTCAGCATCGTTGGCAGCAATCATTTTTGATTAGAGTGAATCGACTCTCACCACTGAACAGCACTGTGGACCACTAGTCCCCCATCCAGCCTAGATGCTTCCTGGCCCATGCAAGAAATATGGTGGGGGGTTTTTCAATTGTCAGTACACAGACTAAAAGTAAAAAAGCATTAAGGGTCGACTGCATTTGGGTTCCTATCACCTCCCTTGAACATCCCGGAGTTGTGTGGCTTTCCATCGATTCCGAAGAGCATTGTTTACAATAAGGGGTCATCAGGTTGATGGAGAAAAGGATATCCACTTATTTCCCTTTTCTGGACTTTCCATCATCTTACGTAAACGCCAAAAACCCAAAATTTAAATGTTAATTGGTATAAATAAAAAAACAATACCACCCGAAACACATATCTACCAAAAATTCAAAAATAAAAAATCTTTTTTCTATAAAAAGCTATAACAACACAGAAAATACAAAAATAAATACTACAAGTAACAATTAAAAAGGTGGTAAACAAGACACCCCTCACCTAGGTGGTAAAAATAGGCATAAATATGGTATCAACTCCATAGTAAAAACAACCATGAAACAAAAAATAATAAAAGCAGTGATACATATGTATAAATAATGAAAAATTAATGAATCCTAAAGTAGGAAAAATACACACCCAGAGGAGGCACCAAGAGACCCCATCTGTGCTGCAACCTGCTGATGTACTCTGTACACCAATCATGTTACCCCCCCCGAAGCATCCTGCTTGAAGTTTGAAGGGGGGGGTACTCAATTGTTTTGTCTTTTGGGTTTTATGAAACAAAATGTGAACAGCATGATGAGGAGGACTGTTTAAATTCAAATTCAAATTGATCCCCGAAATGTATTGGGCGACTCAGGGATCAAATAGGCTCTTTGTTAGAGACCAGCAAGTCATTTTAAGTAATCTCAAGAAATTTTATGTTCTTCCTGAAATTTTCACCAAAGGTCAAATATCCTTAACTTTTGGATTTTTTTAAAATTAATGGGGGGGGTGTTGTGTTTATTTTTTTTTTTTAAAATTTGTTTATATATATATATATATATACACAAAAAATTACATTTTTTAATTTATATTTGGGGGCGACAGTATGAAGGGGGTTTGGGGCAGATATCTGCCGTCTCTTTCACCCGATATCAAGCGCAGCCCCGTTCATACTTTTTTAAACTCCCGCCGCCACACCCCGGCACATTACATAGTGGGCACACAAACCAGCGAAGTTTAAAAATTTTAGTCCTTTTGTACAGCATTTTTGGCAATTACAGTTGAAACAGGTATACCACTTTCAAAGTGGTATCCTAGCCAGAACTGTCGCCCTCGCTAAAATTTGGGCCTGATTAGACCCTTGAGACGATTCTAAAACGGGTGCATTCTAACAAAATGTCATACATGCCCCATAATTGTATATAAAATGTGTATATATAAAATTTATATATATATATTTTTTTAAAATAAAATATATACACACACACATTCATGATGGGGCAGTGTGAAAAGCATATATTTACATCCATAAGTGCTGAAATCACCCCTTAAAAGTCAACACCCAAAAAGCAAATACGAAGTAAAAGTATTTTACCGCTTATTTGGTTAGTTGATTGTTACATTTCTCAATACTAAAAATGTTTTTTAAAAATATTTACAACACCATTAAATAAAATATTTTTTGTATATCCAATTACTTAAAGGGTTTTAGGGTTCAGAAACACAGAATTTTTCAGCAAGTTATTTTCCCGAAAACCCGGGCATTGATTTATGCTACCCTATATGACAGCAGGATGTGACAGAGGGAGAAAAGGTGAACTCTGTTATATATAGGTTTACAGTGGAGAAAAAAAAAGATTTAGTCAGCCACCAATTATGCAAGTTCTCCCACTTAAAAAATGATTGGGGGGCCTTAATTGAAACATAGGAACCTCTTTGGTCTTCACCCTAGTGGAGTTTGGAGTGTGATTGTTTGAGGTTGTGGATTGATAACAAGTTCAAACAGGTGCCATTACTACAGGTAATGAGAGGAGGACAGAGAAGCCTCTTAAAGAAGAAGTTACAGGTCTGTGAGAGCCAGAAATCTTGCTTGTTTGTAGGTGACCAAATACTTATTTTCCACCATAATTTGCAAATAAATTTTTTCCAAATCAGACAGTGTGATTTTCTGGATTTGTTTTCTGATTCTGCCCTCTCATTTTGAGGTCGACCTATGATGTCAATTACAGGCCTCTCTCATCCCATCTTTTTAAGTGGGAGAACTTGCGCAATTGGTGGCTGACTAATTACTTTTTTCCCCCCACTGTATATGATTTGGAGAAAGAGAAAAGTATTCCTAGTATACAAAGGAACACCACAATGGTAGCGAATCAGAGCCAGGATTCAAAATGTAGAAAAGATTTTTTTCATTCCTTTAAGAATACAAACATAAAAATACAAAAATACATACATAGAAAATACATATAAAAAAAAAAACATGGTGAAAGGCTGACGCTTTTTTCGGGAAGTACCGTTGCTCGACTACCCAAAATTCCCGTTTTCCCCTTGAAATCAACCCAGAGACCCCTGGGGTGAACCGTGCACCCTATCAGTGCCTCCCAACATCACCAGGTGAGCTGGCCGGATCGACTTTTTTGCCATTTGTGTGTATTCCTAGTGTATACAGAATACTTCCAAGCTCCAAACACCAAAGGGAAATTTATTAAAGGGAGGATGAACAAAACTAATTTTTTTAATTGTATTCCAATAAAAAAAATTCCCAAAACAACACTAACTACATATAAAAGAATTTGCAATAAAGGGCAACCAAAGAGATAAAACCCCCAAAAAAGAAAATCCCACAAAACCAATGAATTGTGTACGGCATTTAGCATGACCTCAGTCTAAATACAATGGTCCAAGTACAGTAGTAGAAATTGCACATAAAAAAATAGTTACAGAGCCCTGTATCAACAGAATAGGTAACAAAAAGGGGCACTTTTTTCCCAGCTTTGGGGATAGGTTGTCTTCAAATGGTTTTTTCCCGAAGAGCTATGATGCCTATCTAATCCTAAAGTCTATATCGAAAAGCGCCCGCCCCAATAAGGGCGACTCTGACAGGAAACTACTCCTGGCTAAATTATCCCCTATAATACCCTAAACGTGTTAAGGTGTCCTGACATGTTTCAACTTCTACTATTCTCATCGGGGGACTTATTGTGGAAAATAAAAAATTGAATGAAAAAAAGATAACTCGTGTTTTAGGGATATTTTGGGCTATGAACAAGAAACACCAAACTCAAGCATAAAGGGGGTGAGGTTGGGGGGTTTTAAAAAAGCAGACCCAAGTCTTGGCCTGAAAAGTTACAAATAGTAAGAACTTTAAACAAGCCCCTGTGCTGGATGGGAAAAAGGGAGACTTAACAGCATAGGGGAGGACAACACCCCTCCCAAAACCACCCCAGTGAGGGGTCTAAAGCCTATTCAATCACTGAAAGGTGGTAACTTTGAGAAGCTTGTGTACACAAGCAGGAGAGAAGAACTGCTCCAGTTCTAAAAAGAAAAAAAATCAGAACAGCAATGCATTTGGTATAAAGGGTTAAGAATGAAACCAGAGACTTATAGTCTGTCATACAAATGGCAAAATGACAGCTAATCTGGTAACCTGGTAAGAATCTGGTGCATGGTAACAAACTAAAATAGGTTCTATAAGATTTGGAGCAGAATTCCCCAAATAAAGAAAAAGAAAATTTTAAAAAAAGAAAGAAAAAAAAAAAAACCGCTTACCCCCCCCCCCAAAAAGTGATTGACAGCCTTTCTGTATAGTTTTTTTTTTTTACAGTGCAAAACACTGTATGTGGGTGGGGTTGATCAGTGCTTTCACTTTCTGTTTTGTGCTTTACCCTGCTATTTTAACTTAGAAATCCTGCATCAATTCACATAAATCCAAATATCAAACAGCTCCACTTCTCTCACTCTATCATATACTGCGCTCACAGTAGCATAAACTAGGTGACAGATTCGCTTTGAGTCTTCCCTGTTATATTGGGATGTAAAAAGCCACAATGAAAGCTTTACTATGGTGTTATGTCTTTTCAGTACATTTACCTTCTGTCCCATCGGGCTCCGCCTGCTCTTCTCTTTGTTTTTGCTTCAACTTCATGTTGCCGAAATGCTGATGGCCCAGTGTTTTTTTTAAAAAGGAGTTTTTTCTCATCTTGGAGAATCCGGCCCACAAAAAATCTAAAGTGGACAAGACAGGTCAGGGTATAATAATTCTAATTGTAGGGTTTTTCACATTTTATGTAAATAAATTAGACATTTATCAAACAGGGATCTAGCAGGCTCTTTGTTAGAGATCAGCAAGTAACTTTAAAGGGAATATGTCACCTTTTTTTTTTATTATTAAATCAAGCCCCTGATATTGCTTTTCCTCGTTTTTTTTTCCCTGTTTGTAGATTTTCTCATTCCCATCTATAATGTTGTGGGGAAGCATTCTTGCTTGCACTGTTTTAAAACGCAGAAGAGAGATATTTACAGCAGCTTCATCCCCAATAGGATTCTTAAGCAGTTTCTGCCCCCATTTTTTTTGTATGGGAGATTTTTTCATGGAAGGGAAGGGAGGGGGGGAGCTGTGACTTTCCCCCTTTTGGACTGGTGGTTTCTGTGTTTTTTGTCACAATGGGTCTCCTTTCGGGTCTGCCCCCGTTTTACTGATAATGGACATGGAAAATCTCTAAACAAAAGGAAGTGAAAGATTATTGGGCCCAGTGGCCCAAATGAAATGCAGGCTTGGGAATTATTAAAAAAATTTGAAAGTGATATGGAAAATTAAAAAAAAAACAAACCCAAAAAAACCCCTAAAAAAAATGTTTTAACATAAAAATGTGGTTAAACAATAGTTTTTTATTGATACACACCCTTTTAAGTAATTTCAAAAAATTTTTTAGGGCCCCACATATATGAAAATTTTTAAAGTCAAAACTCACTTGTTGTCCCAGCAACCAGAGGCCCCTCTTTCATTCTAAGGCTCGGAAAAAATGAGAGGGGCGTTCTGATTGGTTGTTATAGGCAACAAAGTGAGACCTAGACAGTTTTCGTACACGTGGCCCTTAGTGTAACTGGAATTTCACTTCATAGCAAATAAGCATTTTTTACATAAAACTTTTGAATAAGGTCTAAAACCTGAAAAAATCAACAACTTAGTAAAAAAAACATCAATTTTACAAACGTTACAAAATACCCTACCCATATCCTTTATTTTTCTTATCAAGATTTTGTCTACCCCTTCTCCTCTGTCTCCTACTGAACTTTAAAAACGTATGTAGAATATATTTTAGGATTCTGGTCTACAAGCAGAACAGAAGTAATTGCTGTTTATGGGGAATATCAAAATAAAACATAAATCCTGCATTTGGGATTACAGTCTTTTTCCCAGGCCCTTCCCTTCCATGGTGAAAATGCTTACGTGTGGTGTGGTTTTAAACCAAAGGGAGAATATGTTGTGATGTTTTAAATTTAAATATTTTTAATTAAGACCATTTTCAATGTTTATTATTTTTTTATTTTTTTGATACTTAAGGGGGCGTGTTTTCAACCCCCAGTCCCGGGACCCCCCAAAAGGTCATGTTTCCAGGTCCCCAAGAATGCCTGACAATAATTCCCAACTGTGCGAATGCATTTGACTATAATTTTATAACGTGCAATGGGGGGGGAAATCGGGAAACCTTGATTTTTTGGTGGGCCCGGGGACGGGGTTTGAAAAAAACACTGCTTGGGGAAATAACAATTGATTGGCCCCATTATAAATTAAAGGATGTTTTCCTTTTTGTTTATGACCCTACTTTTCACAGCAAGCTTCGGGCCCTCCCACTTCTTGTTAGGGGGGTATTCTACAGCAGGGCTGACATTTAGCTCCGCATAAAGGGGTAGCACTAAAAAAGCACGACCCCGAGCACCTGGCGTAAATTTCGGGGCGTATGTACCCCGATTTGCCATGTGAACATAGCCAAAAAAAATATGGGAACAGAATCAGTGATGGTTATTGTATCAAAGTAAGTGGCTTTATTCTAATTATAGCTGTAAATCACATAGTAAATGTTTAACTGTCAACTCAAATGGTTTTTATTTCAGTCCATTTTCTCGAGGGGGGTAATATGAAAAAAAATAATCTCTGTTTTTTGAGCACCCAAAGGTATTTTTGCCCTTTGACCCGCAGAAACAATTAGTATGGGGATATTGATATTTGCTCTGTTTTCTTAAAAATAAAATCATCATAAAAACATTTGTGCTACAAAAAAAAAATATAATGTGACCATGATTAATTAAACCCCCCGTATATACTTTCGGTGGATAAGGGGAAAGATGCATGGGTGTAAGTGTCAACTGGTAGCAGCCAGGACTAAATAGCGACTACGCCATCTAAGTGGTTAGACAAAGGTAGGGGGCTCCTTGTGTCCTCTGTTGGCCCCTCCAAGGAAAGAAATCTTGGGCGGCCAAGGGGTTTTCTGGCAAAAAAATTGATAAAAATTCGGCTCAATACATTTCAAAAAAGTTTGCTAATATTTTTGGAAAAAGCTTTTTTTTAAGTGTTAAAAACTTTTTGTTTTTTTATTTTTCTTTTTTTTATTAGATATAATTTCCCACGAATGTAAGTTTCTTTTCACAGTGTCCCCCATCCCAAAAGGGGCTCCCAATTTAAAATGTTAATGATCAATGTTCAACATTTTTCACTAAATATTAAATGGGTTACCTGAGAGTTTAAAGATTTCAAAACACGTAACAGCTTTATTTGAAAAAAAAAGATATTCCATCATTAAAGTGGTTTTTTTTTTTTTTTTTTCCCCCCTTATCCTCTACATGAGATCCCCTTTTTGCAGGAAAAATCCTTGCTTTGGGAGTTTCAGTAGTTCTCCGCATCTCTTTCCACCCGCCCAGACTGACTGCGTTAGGACTCCCCCACAGTTTTTCACTGCTAGAATTTTAGGTGAATAAGTAGTATCCCCCCCACTCTGTACCTTTGTGATGGGGTCATGAGTCAAATGTGACATAAGCAAACCAAAATCAGCCTTTCTACTAGCACCAAAAAAAAATATCAAAAAAGAAAAATAAGAATTTTTTGGAAAAGCTATAAATGCTGAAATTTTTTAGGTTCTTGTTCAAATTTTTAAACAACTGCTTAACCAACCTGCCAATTGAAGGAACCTCAAAAAAAGGTGGAAATTCTCTTGTTTCTCTCTTGGGGCCCGGGTTTAGACCACATTTAGGGAGAGAAGGTTCCGCCAAAGTACCTGCATTTATTTAAAGGCCGTGGGTGGGGAGTGCAAAAAAAACAAAAAAGGGGCAGCTACTCCTCATACAAACAGTCTAGAAAACAATATTTGGTCTGCACATCCAATTCGATGTCACATAATACAAAATAGCCCCCCCAGTTTGTACGCGGTCTGCCGCAGGACTCCCGAGGTAAACTTCTCCTCCACTGTAATTACCTGGGCTTCTTTCCTTTCATGACGCGTACCAACCCCCAGCTCTGAAATGTGTTCTTGCTCCCAGTTTCCTGCGGACTCAAAGATAACAAAACTTTCCCCTCCCTTGTAAATTTTTCTTTTGGGCATGTTCCCGGCCCGGGTTTTTTGGCCCTTTTGCAGACCGCCTGAAAAAAAACGGCCGAAAAAAAGGGCAAACGGGTCCATGGAAAACCCGTGCAGCGTCCCCCCCTGCAAGGGTTCCGCCCGGCGTTTTTTTTCCCCCGTGGGCCGCCTGAAAGACTTCTACATCCACTTCTTCCGCCCGGGTTTTTTGGGGCGGGTTTGTGCAATGAATGTGAAGGGGGGGGGCTTTTTTCCGCTTATCGCAAAAAACCCCCCCCGCACCATAGCACTGACACAAACCGGACAAGTACCGGGCGGATAAAAATGCCGGGATTTGTCCTCTGCCGGTGAACGCCCCTAAAGGCTAGTCACCGGCGTAAATGCAGGGGTACAGTGCGCCCCTGCCCCCAATTTTACCGGGTGTTCCCGGGGGTCCCCTGATACGGTGTACTCCCGCGAGGGAGGGTCGCCGCCACCCCCAAAAATTCATTTATTTTTGGACTTATTTATCTCCCGTACGACAAAAATGTATTGTACAAGCGTGGAGAGGAGGGGTAATCCCAATTTTTCTTTTAGAAAAGTGGATTACCGTAATTTCAGCAGCATCTCGTCGAAATTTGAGCGCAAATTACACAAAAACGAGCCGAAGTTTGACCATGTGAACATACCTTAATACTTCTATGCACTTGCAAACTACAGGCTTGAAAGAGTGAAAGAAGCCAGAGCGTTCTCTTCTCAGGTCACACCCACTACAGGGGAGTGTTCCTGAGCTGAACCTTGCTTCAAACCACACCCACTGAGTTCTTACAAAACGTTCACTGAGGCCATGAGATCAATGAACATCAGGTGGTTTGCAAAGGACAAGAGGAGGGGAAGACAAGGCTCTTTACCTGGTTTTGCACATCAGGACAGGTAAATATTTTTTTTTAAAGTATGAATTACAAAGTTCAATATGATACAGTTGTGATCCCTATAACAAATAAAAAGTTAGTCCCGGAGAACCTCTTTAAGTTTTTCAATCCGTGATGTGGTACATTAAATAATGCTGCTGAACGCAAAAAAACAAACTTGATTCACAAAAACAATCCCTCTTAGCTCCATAACCAGGCAAAAAAAAAAAGTTATGATCTTGGAAGTCGAGGATGAAAAAAAATACTCAAAAAGCTGAAATGTAATATAGTAGGAATAAACTAAACTCTCTTACAATATAAATCTATTAACACTGATTACTTTAAAAAAAGAGTTGTCCCCCTTGTAACAAAATCAAACAAGCAGCTCCTGGGGCTGCAGTAAAATAAATAAAAAATACTCATTTTCCTCTGGTCCCCAGTTTCAGTGCTGTGTCTTCCGGTCTTCTGAATTTATCCTTGGTCTTCCAAGCGGGCACATCACCACTGCAGCCGCTGATTGGTTGCAGCAGTCAGGTGCCTCTACTTACATCACCATTTAGAGCTGCTTACTTCCAAATGATGATGTAACTTAGTGGCACGACGCAAAACTGGAACTGGGGACCGGAGGAAGAGAAATATAAGTTTTTTTTATTTCACTGAGGCCACTGGAACTGCTGCTTTGATATTCTTACAAGTTGGACAACCCCTTAAATTACTTAACAGACAAGAAAACTATGAACAGATGGGGAACCAGGTGGCATGTTCCACATATTGTGGAACTATGTTACTAAAACGAATATTACTTACATCAGTAGCTAATAGCTCTTCTGCGTCATCAATAGAAGCTACATTGTTTTATCCTTTAGAGATTTATTAATAGTCATAAGGGTTATTGGTGACAAGTAGCATATCTGCAAACAAAATAAAGAACAGGCATTATAAAAGGGAAAATGTGCTTTTTTTTTTTTAACGTCTTTGATTTACTTTGTGCTCTAGGTTTCCTTTACAGAAAACTCAGTAGAATTTTATTAAACAATGGTAATTCTGTTTTGCTGGTGTAGACAGTGACATATAGATCATACAAAATAGCAGTCAAATTACATTATTATGACCACTCCCTGCTGTCGCCTTGAGTGTGTAGCTCTTTAAGGTATTCATGTGGTGTGAACTGGTTTGGCGGGTATATAATGTGTGTGATAGGCTGTCTGCACACATATTCCTCTTTGCTGTCATGGGCAAAAGGAGAAATTTATCAGAGCTGCAAGAAGGGATGATTATTGCCTTTCAGGTCAAGAGTGGTGGTATTTCTAAAATTGCGACTTTTTGTGAACTGTTGGCATGCTGCTGTGGTGGAAGTGTATTGTTAGTGGAAAACATGGCACTATTGTAAATAAGCAACTTGGAAACTGTGGAATAACACATGCCATTGATGTGAGAGGTGAACATCAGCTATGAATGTGTGCAAAGGCGGACTGACAAGCCACAGTGGAGCACCACCAAAATAAACCAGGAGGCTACCCAACAACCTACTTTGTTGGCTCAAAACCAGACAGCAGAAAACTCTTTGATTTTCAGGGCAGTATTGGAATAAGGTCTTCACTAAATGGAAAAGGGTCGTCTTCTCCAATATTTCATGTGTCAGGCAAGAAACATTACTCTTTGGGCATACCGATACATGTGGAAAGCACTCTCAACTGATTTTGGTATAAGTCTATCCTTGTGGGACAACCTTGATCATCGTGTTTGCTTTATGGATCCTATACCAAGGTCCTTCCAGCAGCTGTGGGATGCAGTCAGCATGGCTCCAGATACCTGTGACAACCTACCAGGGCCTTATTGAGTCACTTCTAGCCCATCTAGCTGCTGTCCATACTGCAGACGGAGGTTACTCTGGATATTAGCTGAAGGTCATAATAAAGTGATTTAACTGTGTATATTATAAACATAATAGTTATCTCTAATGACGGTAAAACAAGACAAATCATTAATGTTAATCAGAAGCTAATGTTTAAATGCATTATATATTCTGATAGGACAACTGCAAAATTCAAAATATAGAGAAATGAACCTCACCCAGAAGCTCTGGCTTTTTGTTGGACAAGATCTGGTAAAATATATGATAGTACCTCTCAGACTACAACTGGAAGATGCAACGTGATTTCTCCAGAAGATCTAGAGAGAAATAGATGCATGAAGCAAATAGCTAAAGAGAAAACCAGCTGAAAAAAAGAAATAATAGACAAGGGATAGGTAACATACAGTAGTATACACATGGTAAAGGTACAGAGGATTTTTTTTGCCTTGGATATTGACACTGCAGGCTTTAGAAATTCATTTTTACAGTCTCATCTCAGTGCTGGATTCACCCTTAGGCTATGTTCACACGATAAATTGCAGTGCGTACCGTACGTGCCGCAATACATTGTGTGTTTCGGGAGTACTCCCACGGCGCGGGGGGGTGGCAGCCCGCAGGCCCCATAGACATGCATTACATGCATATGACATGTCACTTATCTCCCCGCGCGTACAGTACGATCGTATTGTACGTGAAAGGGGACGAGGCGTAATCCATAGTTCTCTATGAGAGCTATGAATTACCGTAATTATGGGGCACATTTCTGTGCGTATTAAGCGCAGTATGCCGCGAAATCCGCGCCGAAATGCGCTCCATAATAAGCCATGTGAACATTCAAACAGCAGCAGCAGCTGCATGGAGGACATTATAGAGCAATAATAAGCAGTATAGCTGTTAACCCTGCACGGGGGTGAGACAATAGCACATACTAGATCAGGGACCTCAAACACACGGGCCACGGCCCGCAAGACACTGAGCTCCAGAGATATCCTTGGGGATGCCGAGGCCCTGCCCACATGGCCAGAACCAGAGTCTACTCCAACCCTTAGGTGCCATGGTATGTAAGGGATTTGACAGAAGGAGGGGGCTTCTTTTGTCCTTCATCGTCACTCTGTTTTGCAATTGCAGTGTGACAATGGTTGCCATGACAGTTGAGAGCCTAATAATGGCGTCCTGTCTGTCAGGTTGGTCTACCGGGCTGACTGATAATTGTCATAATACATTGCAGTACAGTCATCTACTGCAATGTATTGTAACAGTGACCAGTCCCATAGTGGAACAAGAAAAAAAATGTTGAAAAATAATAGCAAAAAAATAAATAAGGATAAAAAACACCCCCTTATTTGTATTATAAATGCTAATTATCACCAAAAAGTTTTTTAAAAAGTACACTAATTTGGCATATCCACGCATTTAATGCTCTGTGCCATAATTCTGTATTGCATTGAATTTTAAAAGGAATGCAATCCGTCAACTCCAAATTTTTTTCTAAATGGGCCCATTTATCCGGCCAAGCTTCAGACGCATGTACTAAATGGTGTGGCAGTATTCCTGTTTGTCTCGCTCCTGCAGCTCACTGCTCCTTCCTCTATCTTTTGTAGACTTCAATAGGCAGCATGTAACCTGATCCATCAGTGAGCTGATAATCCAAATTTTCTCTAAAAAATTATTTTAGCAGTGAATTTCATCTGATTAGTGAAGGAGTCAAGGAAGTGGATCTAAGAAAATCTCTTCTATTTGCTTCTATTACCAATTTATGCAGGGTTTGTTGAAAGTATAGTGCCATTTAAAAGGGTTTTCTCACTATAATGATTAGCTTTTAACATGTAGGGACAGATAATTGAAGACTTTTTCTAAATACTTTACTTTGTTGATTTTTCTTTGGTCAGGAGATAAAGAAGGATTTATCTTCTCCTAGGGCACACAAGTTTCTGGTTACCACCATCTCTCTCCCCAACTCTCCCTGCTCTCTCATATCTCTCATTGCTCTAAGCTGCTATCAGTCATTCACTCTGACCATGGTGAGTCACCTCCTGCAGAGTCTTATCTCTAAACTTTGAAAGCTTCTCATTTACCAAAGTAAACACTTTTTAGAGCTCTGCAGCCTGGTGTAATACATTTTATAAATCTCTTGCACTCGTTGTCAGTTTAACAGGAATAGTTAATCACTATCATAGACCCACTGACAGTCTGAATAGCATGTGTGATTCAAAAGCTGGCTGTGGTTGTGAAACTGCAAGGTGAGAAAACCCCTTTCAGCTTTAAATAAATTAGAAATGATGAACCAACATATCCTATTAATCTCTATAGGACTCAAATGAATCCCAAAATTCTTACATTTTGATACGTTTCATCATAATCAATTTTGTTACAGGCTATATAACAACTTTTTTTACATTTTTATTATTGATATCAGTTGGTGATATGTTGAAAAACTGTTGAAAAGTTATGTCAGTGGATACAAAGTGAATAAATACTGCAAAAACTGCAGTGTGAACCCAGTCTGCGTGGAATTCTCAACAGAAAGACCTTAAAGGAGTTGTCTCATTAAAAGCTTTCAGCCTATCTCTGTGGCTGGGAGTTGAATTGAGGGGCGTGCTAGCTTGTCTGCCTCTTCTCCTCCCTCTTCCCCCCTCCCCTCAGCACACAGAAAGCTCTCCTCCATAACTTCTATACAGGAAGGGGGAGGGGGGGTTTGCTGCCAGAGTTAACCCTGTGTGTGCCTGCCAAGGTCTGCTGCAGCTCTTGCTGCTGTCTCCACAGTCAGGAGACAGGAGAGGGCTGATCTGAGTGTGGAGCCAGAGCAGGGGGGATGCAAGTGTTCCTATACCCCCTGCTTAGCTTACATTGTCAGAACAGACACAGGGCAGCTGAGAAGTGTTACTATACTCAGGATGTGTCACTAGTACAGCAAAGTATGAACTGTTCACATGCCTTATCTGTTCTATTACTATAGTGACAGCTCCACAGACACATCATGATTATAGTAACACACAGGGTCACTGCTGCCCCATATATCTGTGTAGAGAGCAGGAGGAAGCAGGCACACACAGGGTTAATCCAGGCAGCACGGACACAGAAGCCAGAGCCCTCTTCCCCCCTCCATTACAGAAGCATTCTGTGCGGGAGGGGCTCTCTGCTCCGACCTGTATGAGTCATACAGACCTGACAGCCAGTGAGATAAGGATCAACAGGTTGGCTGCTATAGAAATTTTAGAAGCTGATGTAGTACTACTAACAGGGCTAACTCAAAATCAGTAGGACATTTGTAATGAACATATATTGCAAAGCTGCTTGTTTTTTAAAGATCTTTTAATTAAAACCCAATCATTGTAGCGAGACAACCCCTTTAAGGTTTAGAAAAATATGTATTTAATGTATATAGAATATGCATAAAACATATCCGTGTCCCTTTGTATATGCTACCATAGTTAGTTGACATTTAAATTAAAATCTTTTTCTTGGTATATATATTGTTGCAGAAAAATAGTAATCCTGATAAATCAGTTGATCCATTCTATTCGTTTCTATGGGGCTCAAATTGATGCCAAAGTTTAAATCTGTTTTTATCAGCAACATTGTGATTAATTTTCTTCTGGGACCTGTTCTACCTTTTTAATTTTATTATTAAAACTAGGTAATAGATTGAAAGAAATATAATCAAATGAAAAAACATTTGTCAATGATACTACATATGGCCCCTTTAATCTCTACATTTTTCTTATCCAACAAACATAAGTAAAACATTTTAAAAAAACAAATAAAAAAGGACAAAACTAAATAGATGAAAATATTGTCATTCTCACAAGTTTCTATGTCAGCAGATGCCAACTTCCCAGTTGCTCCAAAATGGATCCGGATGAATTTACCCTGAGGAAGAAAAAGAGATGGAAGAATGAGAAGTGATATTAAGCCTTTACTGGATGACCCATTTTTGGTTGTATTCCTCGCGGCCTTCCAAGAGTCATAACTGTTTTATTTTTCTGTCAACATAGCATAAGACGACTGTTTTTTTGCAGGAAGAGTTGTATTTTCAATGGTACAATTTAATGCACCACATATTGTGTTGGTGAACCCTTCCCCCACCCAAATTTTTGTTTTTGGGTGGGGAGGGTCAAATAAATGACATGCCATCTTTATTCTGCAGAATGGTACAATTCTGGTGATGCAAAACTTATATGGTTTTTGCTATTTTTTACTACTTTTGAAATATTTAAAAAAAAACCTTTTTTTTTTTTTTTACTTCTTCGCATCACCATTTTCTGATTCAAAATCTGTTTTATTTTCTGCCATAGCTCACTTTTTGCATGGTGAGGGCTTGTTTATTGGCACAAATTTGGAGTCAATGTGACATTTTCACTTTTTATTTCATTTTGATCTGGGAGGTAACACAACCCAAAATACACAATTCTCTCTTTTCTTAAAATTATTTTACATAGTTCACAGTGCAGAATGAATAAAACATAATTTTGTATTAGATTGGACGCAGTGATACCAATGATGTTCATTTGTTTTCTTTTTTTATATTATAAATGGCAGAGGCTTTTTTATAGTTTTTTTTAAACATTTTTGTATTTATTTTCTTACAATGATTTTGAGCCCCAATAGGGGACTTGAACATGCACTATATACTGCAGTACTGCAGTATATAGTAATTACATTGATCTCCTATTACAATACAATAGGAGAACAATAAGAGTTTGTATTAGGAGTACAAACATGGCAGCTACAGAGACCTTCACTAGGTCTCCAGCTGCTATGGCAACAAAACGGCACCAAAGGGGGAAGGGGCGATTGAGGGTAGCAACGAACTGCAGCCCCACATTTTAATCATTTAGATGACGTGGATACTTTTACTATGGCGTCTAAATGGTGAGACCGGAGCTCTCTCCAATTCTTACTTCTAGCAGCGGGTGCTGGCTATATTTTAACAGCCGGCGCCTATCTCCGGAGAGCGGGCTCAGTGAGTGAACTCGCTCCATACCCCCTTATTGCTGCCAGGACGTACCTGTTCGTCCTGGACTAAAGGATCACATTTACTTGACATTCCCATAACTTGTAGCAATGCTGTAAACGGGCACTGCTCATCCAACTGTCCAAGCATCCAAATTTCTTACATCCCTATGATCTGCCATTAAACTATTTTCATGCATAACAGGATTTCCATATCAAACATTTGCTTCTCTGATAGAAAGTGGCCCCAGCCTCTACTATAAATGTAATTTAAGTTTGATACGGGGATCTATGCTGTGCATGGACACAAAGGGGGACTGTATGAAAACTGTCTAGGTCTAAGACCTTCCATGTTGCCCATAGATACTAATCAGAGTTCCCCTTTCATTTCATATAGTGCGCTAAAAAAAGAAAAGGGGAACTCTGATTGGTTGCTATGGAAACAAAGAAAGTCTTAGACCTAGACAGTTTTCTTACATGTGCCCCAAAGAGCAGAAAATTGCTTTAGTAAGTGTTCTGTGGGCCAGTTCTACAACACGAATGACTGTTAAGTAGAAGAAGTAGCTTACAAATCTTGAAGAATTGTCATTCCGCAATGTTTTGGCATTGCCAAAGGCTTCCAAGGCAGGGTTAGCCTGGATAATTTGATCCTCCAGCGTTCCCTAAGGGTTAGAAAAAGGAAGAAAGAATGGTAAATGAGTTGTAACATATAATCCCCAAAACACACACTTATACCTCCAACAAAATATGCGTTGATGTTACATAACTCTGGACGTTAACCCCTTAACGACCGTCTGCCAACTTTTGACGTTGGGCGGCGCAATTCGTTCGTCTGACGTTTGCGGCGCCTGAAATCGCAGCATCGTACTTCACAGCTTCCCAGCGCAGCCTCAGCAAGTGCCGGGGAGCGGGAGAAACCTCCACTCTGCGCTGCACTGATCGCTACCTGTGTCAAATTGACACAGCTTATAATGTATCAGCATATATGACTATGCTAATACATTACTAAGTGTACAAAAAAGTGTAAAATAGTTATCTCTTCATGGGAGTTAAAAAAAAGTAAAAAAAATAAATATTTCATAAAAAATAATCGTGTATACATTATACACACACTAAATAGCCTACACTTATTATGTATCCAACGACCTTTACAACCTGTAGAATTAATCTAACAGGTTACTAAGTGTGAAATGTGAATGATGTAAAAAAAAAAAAAATGTAAATAAAATTCTGCAATAATTTATAAGTGAACTTAGAACTGTTCCCCCAAAAAGTGCAACTTGTCCAGGATAACGCGAGGCCTCATACAACTGCGTCATTGAAAAAATAAAAAAGTTACAACTGTTGTAACACAGGGAGGCAAAAACTTAAAAAATTTGCTGGTTATTAAGTACTTTTCAGGCGTTTGACTTAAGGGGTTAAAAGACTTTGAAGGAAACAGTAAGGAAGACATATATGAAAACTGTCTAGGTGTAAGACTTTGTTCTTGCTCATAGCAACCAATCAGAGCTCCCCTTTTATTATTATATGAAATAAAAGGGGAGATCTGATTGGTTGCTATGAGCAACAAAGAAAGTCTTAGACCTTAGGCTTAGACATTTTACATACATGAGGCCCTGGTGAATATGATTTCTTAAAACGTCAAATATTTGTGAGAAATTCTGTGCCATATTTTGTGCACTGTAGACTTCTTCAGTATGGTAAAACATGAGGGACAAGTCACTTATTGACACGGTTTTCACGTGGAATCTGATTTCAGCCTCAGATTTTAATTTTGTGCGGTAGATTTCACCATGGATTTGGATGCAGATTTGCCTCATTCAGTGGAGCTAATCCACATTCATTCCACCAAAGCATTTTTTTGTCTGGAATCTGCATCAATAAATGTCAGTCATTTTCAAACACAAAGCAAAAAGTTCCATCATTTTTAGGGAACTTAGGGGAACATGTATGAAAACTGTCTAGGTCTAACAGTCCAAGACACACAAAGTCCAGCTCACCTGAATGAGTAACTGTAATGGAGGGAAAAAAAAAAAAAAAGGACATTTTATTTATTCACACATTTATTTTCATGTCCTTTTTTTTTTTTTTTTATCTAAATTACATTTATACACTCATTTTCACGTTCAATTTTTTCCTTTTTTCCGTTTTTTTTTCTTTCCCCATTCACCTTTATTCACACTCATGTTTATGTTCCTTTTTTTTTCTTCTTTCTTCTTCTCCCCACATTCATCCACATATTCATTTTCATTGTTTTTCTGTCCTCACATCTATTCACACAGTTATCTTCATGTTTTTTTTGTTGTTTTTTTTTTTTGCAAGGAGACTTTGTCATGCATGTTTTGCCTGTGTCTTTAAATATGTTCTAAAAAAACGCATGTTATTTGCATCATGTCACATGATATGTGTTCTGACACGTCATTGGTTTTGATTTCTTTTAAGTATGTTTATTGAGTGTTTTTTAAGTCATCATTAAGGGTGCTTACCCGAAACGCGTTGACTCTGTCTGTCGTGTCTGGATTTTAATGATTTGATACAATAAAGAAGATTATTTTATTTATCCAACGGTGCTGGATCTTTTCCGCCATCCATGTGGACTTCTTGTGTCTAGGTCTAAGACTTTCTTTGTTGCCCATAGCAACCAAATCAGAGCTCCTCTCTCAATCTTTCAGAGCACTTTATGAAATGAAAGGAGAGCTCTGATTGGTTGCTATGGGCAACAAAGAAAGTCTTACACCTAGACAGTTTTCATACATGTTACCCTTAATATACCACTTTTCTAAGTAAACAAAATATGAGTGTAATTCAATCAGATCATTTGGAGTTCCCTTCATTGATTTTTCTACTTGAAAAAGTTTTTATCACACCTTGCCTGTAGGACCTGTATCCTTTTTACGATCCCCAATGGCGGCAATGACAGCAAAGTACTGGATGACACGTTTGGTGTTTACAGTCTTCCCTGCACCAGATTCTCCGCTAGAAGTAAAGATTGATGCACATATATTTAGAAATGGGACAGACTTATAACAACAGATATTAACTGGTTACCACTACTTACGTGATCAGAATAGACTGGTTCTCCCGATCTAAAAGAAAGAAAAAAAAATAATAGTTACAGCAAGAATGGGAGAGGACAATATATACAATTACTTAAAGTATATGGAGTCATCCAGTGCTTGAAAGACAGAAAAAGCCTTTATTCTTTCCATAACCACACGAGGTAAAACGCATGTGCATAGTCCTGCTACGCATTTCAAACCAAGGTGGCTGTGAAAAAGAACCAACACCTATGGTTGAAATGCATAGAAGGACTATGCACATGGAGTTTTACCTCTTGCATTTATGGAAAGAATAAAGGCTTTTTTTACCTTTCAAGCGCTGGATCACCACATATACTTTAAAACTTGATTCACCAAGGATTGGCGGTCTGTTATATGTGCTTAAGTGAAAGCCATAGATATCCTGAGGATTAAATTGGAGGAGTGTGGGTGAGCCAATTTCCATTGACTTTGCTGGTAGCAAACTCTGAGCTGACCATCTCAGAGAATGGGGGGAATGTTGCTTGCGTCCGTCCTCCCTATTAATTTCTAACGCCGTTTCGATTATAACTGAGCACACTCTCTTGGCTATATTTGGAACTCCCATAGAAATGAATAGGGAGGACAGCTGCAAGCTCTGAAAGGTGCTAATGGGAAAACCCCTTTTAGTAAGTAAGATATCAAATATAAATGGGTTTTCACACAATTAGACAATGGCAGACAATGCATAGACACACTTCCAATTGATCACACCCAGTTGACTTATTCAGTAATACATTTCTAATAATAGAACACCACAACACAGAGTTTTAAGAGTAGATGCTTCAGAATTGTTATTTCACTGAGAATACAAATATTTACCAAAACAGACACATCAGATCTTCTCTAGATAGCCCCAGCTTGCGTTCAAACACTACCCACCCCTGACATGCCTAGAGCTGCTGAGCTTTGACCTTTTCTATATTGCAGCGCACTTACTGTATAGCTTTATATTCACTTAGGGCGATATGTATGAACGTTGGCAGGCCAGTTCTGAATCGCTTTGAGGTAGTATAGAATGCAGCAGAACGTATGAACCTGTTCTTCTGCAGGTCATACATAGAGGCGCAGTGTAGTGCCAATATGACAAGTCTGGCCAGGCACCACCTGTAACTTGGTCTGGCTGTTCTAAATGTTTTGCGTCTAGGTTTGGTGTTTAAGAATAAAAAATATGCCTAATTCTAAAAATGTGGTGCGACGCCCTCAGAACGCCCCAAATTTTTGGTGCATTAAAAAGTGTCGGACCGGCGCTTATTGTGCCAAAATTTTGGGTGCGACCGTTCATACATCTATAGAAGAGGTCTATTAAAGCTTTTTGATGCCAGATAACTGGCACAGCCCCAATCTTGTATGTCACCTTGTTTTATTTGTATCTGTATAAGACTATGTTTTACTTTATGTAGTTATTATGTTACTTACAATATTTGTTTTACCTTTTTTAAATATCTATTTTTTCGTGTTGTTTTCCTTTCTGACTGTAAACCACGAGTAACAAAATTACATGTTCACATACAATAACGTGAAATACTAATTTTCAATGGCAAAATCGTTGAGTAAATAAATTTTACTTGTTGTGTGGACGTAACATGGTTACTGATCCATACTTTGTTTTACATTTACACAAATATAGAGGTAATAAGACCTCTGGTGGTCAGTCAGTCAAACTTTCGTAGTACACGTCTTAGTATGTATTGTATAGATAAGGCTTGGTTTAGATCTGCATCAGAGGCTCCAATTCGGAACCTCTATCGCAGAGGTGGCACCAGTTTTATTAAATGATGGACACCAATGGCATCTGATGGAGCCTTGTCCATCATTCTAATGGTGTCCATCATTGTAACGGAAATAATAGTGCTACATACTACGCTAGTCTTGCCATAATTTTTTTGTATTCAAAGACGTAATTTTATTAATAAATGCAATTAGCAGTACAATAGAAAATAGAAATAATACAACTGTCATTTCTGTAATTCACATCTAGTAGAATAGACATAGAAATTTCTATTAACTTTTTCAAATGACTTAATATACCCTCATGAAATAGCACAATGCTCCTGGATTGGTAACCTAACAGCAAAAAGTTATACCAAAATGTACTATTAGGGCATGTCCCCACAGCACGGGGCAGGTTTTTCAGGCGCCTTGCGGTTTTGCAGACCGCCTGAAAAACCGACCGAAAATGAGCAGAACGGGGCGCTATGGAAAACCCGTGCAGTCCCCATTGCACGGGTTTTCCGCCTGTCGGTTTTTCCGCCTGTGGGCCGCCCGAAAAACATTGAGCATGCACATTCTTCCGTCCAGTTTCCGGATGGAATATGTGTATCTCAATGTGAAGGGGGAGGGCTTTTCTCTGCTCATCGCGGAGAAAAGTCGCCTCTCCCCCCCCCATGGCAGTGGGGACGAACGCAAAACAGTGCAAATACCGGTCGCATAAACCGATTTGCCGCGTGAACGGCCCCTTATTGTTACAGTAGTCTACAGATTAGTAATAAGAAGATTAGTCTGAACTAATGCATATCAGATCCAAATTTACATTAAAACAGAAAAAGAAAACTAAGTGCTGCCAATTATACACCTCCCGCGGAGGACCCCCAGCCCCAACAACTTCATTCTATAGCTTCTTTCCAGAATTTTTAATGGAATCTCAGCTAAAGGTTTCTGAATGAAACCTCCAAAACAGATGTCAACCTGACCTAAATAACAAGATATACTGCCCACATGGTTCAACACTCCTTGGTAATTTAAACATTATATAGACCCTAAAAATGCAGAGACAACAGGGCAAAGGCATGATAACATAAAGATTTGTGAAAGGAGTATATTACAAGTATTAACAATTCAGTCCAAAATGGCTCCAAGTCGTGATTTTTGCTGTAGCTTCCTCTTGGGCAACTAACTGTGAAACGCAAACCAGATGCACAGAGCCTTTCCGGTCAGTATTGCTAATTCTTTTACACTCCAGTTAGAACTTTGTAGATTTTCATGCCTTTTCCTTGCTGCTTCTGTATTTATTAGGGTCCACATATGGTTTATAATATGACAGAGAGTTGAATTATGGGGGCAGTATATTTAATACATGTTATTTGTAACTTATCTTATGGTGCTACCTTTCTTTTTTTAGCATATATATTGGATTTGTTTTGCAGGTTTGAACCAGAGGCAGTTGTATTGCAGGACCCTATTGTGTTTGTATTTTTATTAATGGTTGCTAATCCAACTCAGCTAGAATATCTGCAAATTGCAGTGCATTTTTTTAGAAAAAATGAGAACATTTATGTTGACTTAAAGGGGTTGTCTCACTACAAGGATTGCTTTTTATGTTAAAGATTTTGCAAAAACAAGTCACTTTGCAATATATGTCCATTAACATTGTCCTACCTATTCCTAGATATACCCTCTTGTATGGACTGCATCAGCTTCTCAGGTCGCTATAGCTACAGACCTGTTTACTCTCTCCTGAAAGGCTGCCAGCACTGGTTGCTATAGCTACAGACCTGGCTTCTACTGTAGTCTAGTGGAAGCCAGTAAACACGCCCCTGAATTCAAAATGAAACCAAGAAAACAGGACTGAGGTAAGATGAATCATTGTAGTGAGACAACCCCTTTAACTCTTTCACTCTTGTATTTCGAGATTCCTCAGCTTAGGGGGAACACTGGCAAGCTCATCTGCATAACTGTATAATTATTTAGCTAGATATCCGTAAAACAGCACTTTCGACAAGTAAACATTATATACAAAGAGTTAATTTTTCAAAATATCAGATCTATCAAAAAAGGTAGGGACCGGGGAAATCTGACCTGTCAGCATGTACTGGTAGGCATTGTCAGAGATGGAGAAGATGTGAGGTGGAGCTTCAGTCCTTTTCTTCCCACGATAAGCAGCCACAACCTCGGCATTGTACACAGGAAGCCACTTGTAGGGGTTCACGGTCACACAGAAGAGTCCGGAATATGTCTAGCAAAAAGCAGAATAACATATATATATACAGGCGGTCCCCAACATACAACGTTCTGACTTACATCTGTCCCCTAGTTACAAACGAAGACTTATGGGGCATGCTGGCACTTGTAGTTCTATGTTCCACAGCAGAAAGTAGTTGTGAAACGACAAGTTCCAGCATGCCACTGCAGAACATGAAGTGAAAATAAGGTGAAAATCACAATTTCAAATGCATGGAAGAGGAAAGTGAATGAAGGCTATGTAATTGCTGGTTTAGGCATCATATGGCGCGAGGGGATTTATTCATATGCATACGTAATACTAGTAAGTCCATCTGTCCTTGGTAATGATGATGAACACCAACGTATTGTCCAACAATTTAGTTTATTGGACAAAGAGAACATACATAAATTAAGAACAAATAAAAACAGTTAAAACATAAAACTACTTAACATTTTGCTGCATGGCTGGAACCAGATGGGCTCCTGGTAGAACATATACATAAACCCCTTATATCCAGCACCATTCTCAAACGTTTTTCTGCTGACTACTGGGTGGACAGGTGCTAGTCCTTCCGAAGAACAGAGTGGCAATAGATAATTCTGTTGGTGGACCTTGGAGGTCAGAAGGATTGATTGTGAGTTGTACCACTTACTAGAAGTACAACTCACTCAGGTGAGCAAATTAGCATTTTACCACCGCATACATTATGGTATATACTGCACAACTGGTTGCACCTTTTTTCTTTTCACAGAACAAACTTACATTAGACTTCTATCATATTGGTAACAGCCCCCCAAAAGTCTCCATTCAGAATGGTTGCATTTGCGCACTGCTCTCCATTCTGTTCTTTGGGACTTCTAAATAAAGCCGAATACACCACTCACCTATACTTGGAACTCCCATACAACAGAATAAGGATTTGTGTGCAAGCGCAATGCGAGACGGGAACACCCCTTTAAAATATACTAAATCAGATTGATGCATTTCAAACCAGATAAGGCATTTGTATTAGCAGATGTGACATAACTGGGGTGAAGCTGAAAGCACTAAATGCAGTACTGTTAGGTCAGGTGAGTGATCTCATGTAGACTGCACGCTGGCGTGATGACCGGACTGGTACTCACATAGATCATCCAGGCTGCATAGCGCTCTTTGAGGTTGTACAGCACGGCTGGTTCATTCAGGAAGGTCAGCATCGCCATGTCCTCAATTTTATCGAACTTGGGAGGGTTTTGTTGCATAATCTGGCTGTCTTTCACAGTGACCGTCTGAAATACATACATGTGATAATACAGTAACTACAGTATAAGAGAACAAAAGCACAAAACTTAACTTAGACTTTACCGAAAGTCATACTTTTATCTGACAGAAGTTAAAGGGCCACTTACCTTCCCATATTCTGTGTCTGCGGTTATCTTATCTCCATCACGACTGGTCACCTTGGCTTTCACATACTCTTCTTTATCATCAGGAACAAAAATATCTTTCTTCATATCGAAGGGACGGGTTTGGGCCTCCAGACGTTCCTTGTCAGACTTTCGCAGAAATGTAGCAGCAGGTCCAAACTCTGCCATTTCAGCGTCACCCATGATTGTACTAGATAAGATGGAAATAGACGCCTGAGCACTTCAGATATTATAAGGAATTCTGGTGGAACAGCACTTTTATGTTTGTATGGTACTCACCTAGGAGCAGGCAGATAGTAGATGCAGATCTTGGGGAAAGCTCTGTTACACCTCTGTTTTTACACATGCACATGTCATATTTATATATGCACACCTGTCCCTTTTTCTGCCCCAATCCAGATTTGGGCTCCATTGTCTAAAAGTCACACCCCTTCACACATAGCAAGCGAACAATTGAGGGTCTAGCGTCATACATTTGGAATTGCAGTGGGGAGCCGTGGTGGACACATGAGACGGAAGAGTACTGCAAGTGTGACATACCATAGAGCGTCTTTCTGATCTCAGGGGGACAGGAAGACTTGTTTAACCCATGTCCTACCACATTCCTATTAAGCAACAATTGATCGGTGTCTAGTTCAAAATCCATTATAAACCGATTCATGAAGCATCGTATTTTAGTGTCCTTATTGTGCTACTAGATCCATCATCCATCTATCAGAAACCATTGATATCATTATTATTACCTGTAGTTGTCATGGGAGCTCAGTCATTAAAACAAATCAGTCTATTTTATCCATCTGCTACATCTACAGTATAAGCATGATCCTGGCAAACAAAATGCCATCTTCAATGCTTATAATACCCAGTACAATTGCATAAACCTTTTTTTGTTATTTTAGGATAGAATTCACCTTGTTCATATGTCCCATAAACATTATGAATCAGGAAACCTCATAGCCACTTTCATATTTATATCCAATTTTGTGTAACTGAAATATTTCATATATAAAGGAATTAGACTCATGAAATTGTACATCTCAGAGAACAAGCAGGCTCTATTCCTGAAGATTAAGTGGACATGTGATCGTCTCTAACCGTATGACAAACCTTCAGATGTGCCGGCTTTTATCTTGTTAGAGCAATTATCTAAAATCTTAGCAAAACCTTTCTCCATTAATTATCTATTCAGTTAAACAAATGCTGCATAACACATTAGCAGAACATATTACTATAAATTTAGGCATATTGTAGGAATGAAGTCGCAGTCCTTGAGTTTTTCCTTGGTTCGAAAAGTGGGAGATTTCATACACAGACAGATAGACAGACAGACAGATAGATAAATAGATAGATAATATACAGTCATGGCCAAAAGTTTTGAGAATGATACAAATGTTAAATTTTACAAAGTCTACTGCATCAGGTTTTATAAGGGCCCAATTTGCATATACTCCAGAATTTTAAATAAAGAGTGATCAGCTTAACAGCAATAATTGCAAAGTCAATAGTTGCCTAAAAATGAACTTTTTCCCCCAAAACACATTTCAACTTCATTGCAGGCCTGCCTTAAAAGGACCAGCTAACATCGTTTCAGTGATTGCTCCATTAACACGGGTGTGGGTGTTGATGAGGACAGGGCTGGAGATCAATCTGTCATGATTAAGTAAGAATCACACCACTGGACACTTTAAAAGGAGGCTGGTGCTTGGCATCATTGTTTCTCTTCTGTTAACCATGTTATCTCTAAAGAAACACTTGCAGTCATCATTGCACTGCAAAAAAACGGCCAACAGGAAGAGTATCGCAGCTAGAAAGATTTCACCCCCGTCAATAATCTATCGCATCATCAAGAATTCAAGGAGAGAGGTTTTCCCTTGTTGCCAAAAAGGCCCAGGGCGCCCCAAAAAAGACCAGCAAGCACCAGGACCGTCTCTTAAAATGTTTCAGCTTTGGAATCGGGCTACCAGCAGTGCAGAGCTTGCTCAGGAATGGCAGCAGGCAGGTGTTGAGTGCACTGCACGCACTGTGAGGCGGAGACTCATGGAGCAAGGCCTGGTGTCAAGGAGGGCAGCAAAGAAGCCACTTCTCTCCAGAAAAAACATCAGGGACAGACTGATATCATGCCAAAGGGACAGGGAGTGGACTGCTGAGAACTGGGGTAAAGTCATTCTCTGATGAATCCCCTTTCCGAATGTTTTGGAACATCTGGAAAACAGCTTTTTTGGAGAAGACAAGGTGAAGCGATACCACCAGTCCCTTTTCTCATGCCAACTGAAAGCAGCCAGAAACCATCATGTGTGGGTTTGCTTCTCAGCCAAGGGAATCGGCTCTCTAACAGTCTTGCCTAAAAACACATCCATGAATAAAGAATGGTACCAGAATGTCCTCCAAGAGCAACTTCTCCCAACCGTCCAAGGCATTTGTGATTCAACAATGCCTTTTCCAGCATGATGGAGCACCTTGCCATAAGCAAAGGTGATAACAAAATGGCTCAGGGAACAAAACATAAATTTTGGGTCCATGGCCTGGAAACTCCACAGATCTTTAAACCCATTGAGACTTGTGGTCAATCATCAAGAGACAGGTGGACAAACAAAAACCAACAAATTGTGACAAAATGCAAGCATTGATTGTGCAAGAAGGACTGCTATCAGTCAGGATTTGGTCCAGAAGTTGATTGAGAAACATGCCAGGGAGAATTGCAGAGGTCCTGAAAAAGAAAGGTCAACACTGCAAATATTGACTTGCTGCATTAACTCATTCAAACTGCCCAATAAAAGCTTTTGTTAATCATAATTTTGATTGCACTTGTATTTCTGTATTTATAAAAACACTGACAAACACACATAAAAACCAGAGGGCAACAGATCATGTGAAAATATAATATTTGTGTCATTCTCAAAACTTTTGGCCATGACTGTACAGATGATAGATAGATAGATAGATAGATAGATAGATAGATAGATAGATAGATAGATAGATAGATGATAGATAATACACAGATGATAGATAGATAATACACAGATGATAGATAGATAGATAGATAATATGCAAATAGATAGATAGATAATATACAGATGATAGATAGATAGATAATACACAGTTGGTTGATAGATAGATAGATAGATAGATAGATAGATAGATAATATGCATATAGATAGATAGATAGATAGATAGATAGATATGAGAGCGATAGTTATTAGATAGATAGATATAGATAGATAATAGACTAGATAGATATATATGAGATAGACAGACAATAGAGATATAGATGGTTAGAAATATAATATACAGATGATAGATACATAGAAAGATATATAGATATAGGTCCACATATATTTGGACACTGACACAAATTTAGGTTTTTTTAGCTGTTTACTGAAACATATTCAAGTTATAGTTATATAATGGACATGGACATCAAGTCCAGACTTTCAGTTTTTGAGGGTATCATCATTATCACATTATAATTGGATCAATGGTTTAGGAGTTTCAGCTCCTTAACATTCTGTTTTTAAAGGGACCAAAAGTAAATGGACAATTTAAATAATTGTAAATAAAATGTTAATGTCTAATACTTAGTTGAAAACCCTTTGTTCTTAATGACTGCCTAAAGTCTTGAACTCATGGCCATCACCAGACGCTGTGTTTCCTCCTTTTTAATGCTCTGCCAGGCCTTTACTGCAGCGGTTTCCAGTTGCTGATTGTTTGAGGGCCTTTCTGTCTGAAGTTTAGTCTTTAACAAGTAAAATGCTGCTCAATTGGGTTGAGATCAGGTGACTTTGCCCTCTGAGGAATATTCCACTTCTTTACTTTAATCAACTCCAGGGTTGCTTTGGCGTTATGTTTTGGGTCATTGTCCATCTGTATTATGAAACGTCCATCAATCAGTTTGGCTGCATTTGGCTGGATTTGAGCACACAGAGTCAGTGAGAATCACCGGGCGGGTGATGCGGGCGGCTGCACGCCCCCTCTGGTGAGCGGCGCCCGCCTCACCTGCCTGTAGGAACGACCCAGGTGGCGCCAAGAGGTTCACTGACTCTCCCCGGGGGGGGAAGTAGACCCCCATTAGCGGGAACCTCCCACCCAAATCGGGAGAGTTGGCATGCATGCGTTTAGGTTGGTAGGTAGTCCCCACCTTATCCTTAACAGTTCCCCCGTTTTAGCTTATTGTAATAAAAAAAACTCACCTCTCTTTAATCCAATTCAGGCTGTTTCACTGTGGAAATGCTCTGTATGAGGGAGGGCCCGGCCGCATAGAGTCAGTCAGCAGCTGCACGCTCTGTGCAGCTCCTCGTACAGGGATGAGGCAGGAGGGATCATTCCCCTCCTGTCTTCTCCCCTGTATGTACAACGTTCAGCGAGCGCTGTACATACAGATCAGTATCGAAGGGGGTATGACGCACCGCTGTACTCCCACCCCCTGCGTCGGCAGCCTCTGCTGGCCCAGGAGATCTCCGGGGCTGGATGCGCTGCAGGGAACCTGGTGAGGTAAGTGGCTTTTATTATTTTATTTTTATTAGCTATAGGGGACACTACCTGGCTACAAGGGGCAACTACCTGGCTATAAGGGCACTACCTGGCTACAAGGGGGCACTACTTGGCTACAAGGGGGCATCTACCTCGCTATACGGGGCATCGACCTGGCTACCAGGGGGCACTACCTGGCCATAAGGGGCACTACATGGCCACAAGGGTGCACTACTTGGCTACAAGGGTGCACTACTTGGCTACAAGGGGGCATCGACCTGGCTACAAGGGAGCATCTACCTGGCTACAAAAAGGGGCATCTACCTGGCTATAAGGGGGCATCTACCTGGCTATAAGGGGCCTCTACCTGGCTACAAGGGGGCCCTACCTGGCCATAATGGGCACTACCTGGCTACAAGGGGGCACTACCTGGCCATAAGGTTCATCTACCTGGCTTCAAGGGGGCACTACCTAGCTACAAGGGGGCATCAATCACAGTTCAACTATAAGGGCACTCCCCTGGCTAAGGGCACCCCGGGCAAAAAGGGGGCTACTCCCGGGGCTAAAAAGGGCTACTCCTGGGCACAAGTTCATTAAACCTGACTACAAGGGGGTTATTACCTGGCTACAAGGGGGCTACTACCTGGCTACAAGGGGGCTACTACTTGGCTACAAGGAGGCTACTACCTGGCTAAAAGGGGGGCTAAACCCGGGGCTACAAGGGGCTTTTACCGGGGCTACAAGGGTTACTACCGGGGAACAAGGGGCTACTACCGGTACAAGGGGAGTAATTAACCTGGCATAAGGGGCTTTTTCCCCCGGGATATAGGGGCACTCCCTACAAGGGGGCACTATCTGGATATAGGGGGCATCCCCTGTCTATAAGGGGCCTACCTCTAAAAAGGGGGCATCACCTAGCTTTAAAGGGGGGGCACAAACTGGCTATGGGGGGCATCCCTGTCTTAAAGGGGCACTCCCTCTATAGGGGTACACCTGGATAAAGGGGGCCCCCTACCGGCTATAAGGGAAAACTACCTGATAAAGGGGGCACACCGGGGCTATAAGGACACTACCGACAAAGGGGGGGCATCACCTGGCCTAAAAGGGACACTACCTGACAAACGGGCTCTACCGGCTAAAAGGGTACTATCGGGCAAAGGGGCACTACCTGAAAAAGGGGACTCCCAAACCTGGCTATAAGAGGCACTACCTGGCTATAGGGGCACTACCTGGCTACAATGGGGCTACTACTTGACTACAAGGGGGCTACTACTTGGCTACAAGGGGGCTACTACTTGGCTACAAGGGGGCTACTACCTGGCTACAAGGGGGCTATTACCTGGATACAAGGGGGCTACTACCTGGCTACAAAGAAAAATTAAACCTGGCTATAAGGGCTATTAAACCGGGGCATGGGGGCATCCCCTCAATAGGGGGCACTATCGGGCATAAGGGGCACATCGGGCTATGGGGGAAACATCGACCTGTCTAAAAAGGGGCACTACCTGGCTAAAAGGGGGGGCATCTACCTACGAAAGGGGGGCACAAAACGGCTATAGGGGGCACCCCCTTTCTAAAAGGGCACTCCCCTGCTAAGGGGGTACTACCTGGAAAAAGGGGGGCACACCTGGAAAAAGGGGGGGCTACACCTGGCTATAAGGGACACCTACCTGGGCTATAAGGCACATGGGGCTAAAGAGGCACACCTGGTAAAGGGGGTACTCCCGGGGGCTAAAAGGGGCACTCCTTTAACTAAGGGGCATCACCTGGCTATAAGACTCTACGGCAAAAGGGGCACTACCTGGCTAAAGGGAAAAAACACCTGGCTATAAGGGAACTACCTGGATAAAGGGCTACTACCTGGCTAAAGGGGCCCTACCTGCAGGGGGGGCCAACAACCTGATTTTCTTCCCCGGGCTGTTAGCATTAGTTAAGTATAGTGCTTTTTTAGAAGGGCCGTGGCTCGCAAACAAGATGGGCATGGCAATGCAAATTTTTTTTGCTATGTGCGCCACCCGTACAGTCTCCCACTTTCACACTTTCAAAAGTTGGCAAGTATGCCTAGACAGGACCTATAGATACTTAATAGGGAGCCTACCTACCTAATGGGGTCCTACTATTCTACTTACCTAATGGGCTGTTACCAAGCTATGGGGGTGCTTACTTACCTACCTAATTAGGAGGCGTACTTACCTACCTATTAGGAGGCGTACCCACCTAATAGGAGCAGACATGTCTTATCCATTGGGCACACTATGCCAAGGTGCCCGATGAGCATAGTGGAATGTATGTTTATGTGTTAACTGTATAATTAACTGTATAGCCAACATGTAGAGGTATCATACATAGAAAACTGTCTTAAAGCGATTTCTATGCATTTATATAAAATATAACATTTTATTTAAATACATCTTTATAGATCCTGGAAAATGCACTGTTTTGAAAACACAAAGAAATAAACCATCAGCTCTGCAGACACAAAGAGACAGATAAACACTGAATATATGAATTATTTCAAAGTGCATTTCTGCTGCTTATAGTATATATCAAAATTGTAGGCTCTTAGGGGGCATTTCTATAAAAACTGTTAGATGGGGATCAACTGTACACAGACTCTCCCAGTGCCTTTCCTGGCCTCCATACCTTTCAGGGCACAGGATTGTTTTTTAACTCGCTGGGGTTAATAGCCCTGTCTTGGTGGGATCTGTGGAGAAAACGGGCATGACTTTGTGCTTGAGGTATTTTTGGATGTTTGGCCTGAGTGGTGGTCTGACAGGCCCTTCCAAAAATTTTTAAACCTGGGGTTAATTGCTTGTATCTAACTCCAAAGGCCAGAGCCAGGGTGAAATAGGTGATTGTTAAAAGAAGCTTTTAAAAATATAAAAAACATATTAGAACTGCAGAAAACCCAGTTTCCCATTTTATCATACAAAAAATAAAAATTAAACAATCCTGGTATTGCTACATCCATAAAAGTATTGTATAGTAAACCACTGCCATAACAAAATAAATGCACAATTGTGAGCCATGATTAAGAACTTTGTTTGAAACGCGTAGGCAGAGTTGCTTTCTCCTAACATACCTTGCTTGCTGGAAATCTGTCTATCTTTGTGCATAATTTTGCCATATTTTTATTTTTTTTTGAAAAAATTTTAAATAAAACTTATGTTTTTATAATTTTTTTTCAAAGGAGGGGCGGCTTTTTTCTTTTAAATTTTTCCATGTACAATTGTTTTTTTACAGAGTGGCTCATAGATTAATAGGTTTCTAAGAAAAACTTATTAAAAAACAAAACACCTTCTTTTAAGGAGCCTTCAAAACTTAAAAACCAAAAAAAATAAGGAGCAATCGCCTCATGGGGGGGGTCCAAATCAAAGGGGTAGCCCAAGGGAAGGACTGAGGGTCACCCTTCCCACGGGTAAAAGTTTCCCACCCGGGAAATACTTTACTTTTATTAACATCTACCACCAACTCAGGGGCATAGCCATTGGGGACTCCGAGGGGGCCTATGCAAACTTGCCCGGCGGTGGGAAGACACTATGTCTTTGTGAGGGAAAACTCTTTTGGGGACAAAAATAAATACTCTAGTGGACAAGGTATATTGATAGTGCGTATTATGGAGTGTAACCTGGACCCTTTTAAAACCTTTTGTTATTTTCTGAATAAAGATCTCAATTTAAAATGGCGAATCAATTCAACAAAGTGGAACTCATTAAATTCCCGGAAAAATTCGATCTGACGAAGCCGAAGTTCCCGGCGATTCAGGGAAAAAATCTAAAAAAGCCGCAAGCACATGTCGGCATGAAATATAAAAAAACACCCCCAATACATGTGCAGAAAAAGGCAGCCAACACAGCCAGCCAGCTTCTGTGAGTCGCAGCCCCTTTAAATAGGCGTCATTTAAATTCTCCCTTGCTCTGTGCTCGTACCACAAACATCTCTCTGTACAGCACCAGATTTCAATCTATCAAAATACTTCCGATATTTCAATACTGGGGGGGAATACCTTTCAAAAACAAAGGTGGTGTCATCCCATGGCAAAGAGTATTTTTTTTTCCTTTTGTGGGAATCTTGGGCAAATCCAGTGGGTTTTTGTCTCCCTTACACACATCTGAAATTTACCCTTCATCTCTAGGGGATTGCTATCTGTGCAAAATTATTTTTCCACTTATTTGGTGAATGCTAATACATGAGAGCTCCCCCCTACCCCCCCTGAAAATAAGAGGGGTCGGAAGTAATTTTGCGTTGACGCACGTCATTTTGCCCTTCTTTGATCCTCAGTGGCCGCTTTTTAATAATCGATCATATTGCTAAAACCAAAAAGAAACAGGAGTTGATCCCCAAAAAAAGAAAAACAAGTAAATGGAATATTTGCATGCTTCTGTGTTTTTTCATCTACTCCTGCTTTTTTGGCCCCCCAACATCAACAAAAACCATGCAAGCAAAGGACCTCATACTGGCCATACTCTTCTCTAAACACAATTTTAGTTTTGTCCTTTTTATTCCTTTTGACAGATTTTAAAAAGGGGAAAACCAAAATAAGGGGAAAAGTCTAGAGTGGTGGAGGGTGGAAAAGCATTTGGAAACCACAGGGGGTCGATAAGAGTGGTCAGTTAAAAGGGCAGCAGAGAGTTCACAGAGGGCACAAAAACAGATTGTGCGGGGACAGCAGCATGAGAAAAACAGAGTGGGACAATTTAAATAATGTGGAGGGAGAAGGGAGCAACACGCAGCATCAAACTGGGGAGAGCACAATTACATAATTTTGAGGGGGGCCAATAGGGGACAATAATGAAAGGGGGGGGGGCAATAGATCAACCAGAGAGTGCATGGACAACCGGGGGGACAGCACATGAGGAAACCTGAGTGGGAGGTGGTAGCCCCATCAGATGGCCAAAAAAATAGCCCCCTAAAAATGGGGAGTGGGGGCAAAAACCCAAACCCCTGGGAAAGATGGTGGGTGGTGAAGGGGCAATGTGTTTGGGATCAGGGGGTGGGAAACCAGAAAATAGCGAAGCAGTAGCCAGGAAATCCAACTTGTCCCAAAAATTTTGGTGAGGCTTCATGGCTAAATTTAACTGAACATCGGGATGGTTGTGGAAAACCTGCACAACGCCCGATTCATCTTGACAAATTTTGTCTCTCCACATTTTTGGGGGACAACGAGTTCTCCTTGGTTTAAAATGGGCCCCCTCCCCCCACCCCGGCCGGCACAAGCCCCTTTCCTTTAACGGGGCAGGTCCCCACTTGAAAAGGGGGGGACTGCAGTCCACCAAATTGGCAGGGGCCCCGGTCACTTCTGCACCTTTGGGTGGCTGGACCTATGCTGTTTTTTTGCAATCGCCTCGATGAACGACTGCTGGGGTGATGAGTGGCAAGGGGCAGGGCATCTGGGTTGGTAATTGGGGAAAAAGACCGCCTCTTCGGCAGAGTTTTGACCCCTTGACTGCCGAAATGGGATCGTGCAACTAGGGGGCTGCTGCTTTGCTGCAGCAGAGGACCACCACATCTGAAACATTTTCCCGGCCCTGGGTGACAAATTCAATGTTGACGCAGGTGTGGGGCCAAAATTAGGTACCTGGCCCCGCTTTTCCCTTTTTGGCCCCCAGATTTTTACATATACCCCGCATTTCAAAGGGGTTCCCTTAAAAGTAAAAAAGAAACCTTGGCAAGAGAACAAAATCCCCAAAAAACCGTATAATTTCGAGTATAAGCCACCTGAATATAACCAGGGGACCTTCTTTGCCACAAAAAACTGGGGGAAACATTGCCGAGTATAAGCCCAAGTGGAAAATGCAGAGACTACTGGTAAATTTTAAAAAATAAAAATGGATACCAATAAAATTACATAGGCATAGGCAGGTATAGGCAGTTTAATGTCCCCCATAGGTATGTAGAGGGATGTATAGGTCTTTCATAGGCAGTTATAGGCAGTTAAATGTCCCCCATAGGCAGGTTATTGGCAGTTTATTGTCCCCCATAAGCAGGTTATAGGCATGTATCGGCAGGTATATGTCCCCATTGGCAGATTATAGGCAGGTATATGTCGCCTTAGGCAAGTTATAGGCACGTATATGGCCACATGGTATATGCCCCAACAGGCAGGTAACAGGCAGATATATGGCCCCATAGGCAGGTATATGTCCCAACAGGCAGGTAATAGGCAGGTAAATGGCCCCATAGGCAGGTAATAGGCAGATATATGGCCCCATAGGCAGGTTATAGGCAGGTTATTGGCCCCCATAGGCAAGGTATATTCCCAACAGGCAGGTAATAGGCCGGTATTTGGCCTAATAGGCAGGTATATGGCCCCATAGGCAGGTTATAGGCAGGTAAATGGCCCCATAGGCAAGTAATAGGCAGGCTATAGGCAGGTATACGTCCCCATAGGCAGTTTAAAAAAAATAAAAAACACAAGCATGTACCTCGCTCCCTTGCTGCTCTGATTCACGGACGCTCTACTCCGTGTCCAGGCACAGGCAGGGTGATCTCATCAGGCCGCGCATGCCTGTACTGGAACTCCAGACAGCCGCGAGTCTTCGGCTGTCTGGAGTCCACTGCGGAGCACGGAGCGCTCTACAGTGGTATCTTCACCTGTATGCGCTCCCAAAGGGGTCGCATACAGATGAAGAGGTCGCCGACAGCGCCCGGGCTACGGCAGCGCCTGGACGCTGTTGGCTCACTTGGCATTCAGCTATATGCGCTCCCTGATGAGTCACGTATAGCTGAAGAGTCCCTGCCGGCGCACGGGCCATCGTAGCGCCCAAGCGCCAACAATGACTCGAGCATAAGCCGAGGTCGGATTTTTCAGAACATTTTTTGTGCTGAAAAACTCGGCTTATACTCGAGTATATACGGTAATAACCTGCTTGTAACAGGGATGTGTGTATGTGAGAAATACACACACTATATTTCAAAGACCGTTAACTACAATAAGTGAAAAAAGTAACTTTTTGTAGCTCTACATATATCAACGTTTAACGGAACAGGTTCTGTCATAATCTGTGGAATCTAACACAAATATCAGTGGCACACTAAAGACTAAGTAAAACCTCAAGGTATATAGGAATATTGGAAATGCATTACTGCTAAGGAAAATATGAAAAACCTGGGACTCTTAGTTTACAGTATTTGATCAAAGATTGTATTAAGCTCACCTCCCAAAACGTCAAGGGGATCCCAGAGCAGGTGAGTCCCTACACTAAACATGTTACCTCACTAGGCGTCAATCCAGACTGCAACTTCAGGGAATGGTAGGAACTAGCAATTGGATTATCCTGCACTGGTTTAAAAGAGGCAGCTGAGTGCAGCAAGCCAATGAGATTGCCAATCTCAAATGGACTACAAAACATAATAAGGCTGTGCACATCTAAAATATATTCTGAAAAACGCAAGCATAATGTCCTGATTAAACAGACACCAGGTGGGGATTTGGAAACCACAGTTTTTTGGAAATCCACGGTTTCCAATGCCCTTTTGAGATGGGAAAGCAGCTACCCCACTCCTCTAAAAAGAGGAATCCTGAAGGGGCAGTATTTAAGGCTAAAACGGAATGTTTCCAATATTACAGAGTTTAAACAACAAGCCAAAAATGTACGGGAACGATTCCTTGATTGTAGTTATCCAGACAAAGTTCTAAAAGAGGCTTATAAAAATGCTCTCAAATGCCTGCGGAAGACTCTTTTAGTTTCAAAAATGATGGTAGAGCAGAAAAATGTACACATTTTTTAGACTGATAGGTAATTTTGATGGTATTGCTGCCCCCGTAAGGGATATCATCTAAAAAAATTGGGAGATTCTAAAAATGGTTATGGAACTGAAAAAAGTGGTAGGCGAGTATCCCCACATCACATATCGAAAAGGTCTTAGAGATCGCCTAGTCCACAGCCATTTTGAGAAAACACCTGGCCCTAGAATGTGGTTACATCAACCGCTGTATGGATGTTTCAGATGTAGCGGCTGTGTCACTTGTGACCATGTATAAAACTGGGAAGACTTTCCACAGTAATGTTTTGAATAGGGATTTTAAGATTGCTCAATTCTTCAATTGCAGAAGTAAGGGTTGTATATAAGGGCACGTGTACTTGTGGATTAGAATATATTGGCAAATCCATTAGAGAGATTCATAAGCGTGTGAGGGAACATATTAATGACATCAAAAATGGCAGATAGACATCAATAATGAAACGTGTGTAACAGGCATGGCGGGGAGGTAACTAGGATAGGTTACTGAGGGAGACTGAATGGATATTCAGACTAAAGACTAATGACCACTTCGCCCAAGGGCCTGAATGAGTGCCTTGATTTTTCCGTTGTTTTATTTAAGGATATATCTATATGGGCCTCACTAGGATTGACATGGATGCAGAAACCTGGTGACCTATTTAGATCCATATGGGCTATTATACTGCCTCTATTGGCATTTGGGTATTTATTTAGGCCCATTATTATATATATCTCTATGCCCCCTAGATTTACCATCTGGACACCCTTAATAACATATTGTACTTTCTAGCTTCCATCTGTATGTCTGCATTTCCCTTTTTCTTATAGAGATCTAGCAGAGGCCTTAAAGGGAACCTGTCACATAGATTCTGCCCCCCTTGCGGAGGACAGCACAAGCTAGTGTCAGACATCCTGTTTCCAGCGTTGTGTCCCTTATTCTGTAAGATGCTGTAGTTTTATAGCATTTAATGCTCAAATCTTATTTATGAGCAGGTGTTAGCCATGCCCACCCAATGCTAGCCACGCCCACCTAAGTTATTTTCATGTTTCTACCTATTCAAAGTAATAGGTTTATCAGTTGAGGTGGGCGGGGTATGAAAAAAAATAACTCTTATCATGACTTATCTGGCTGAAAACTGCAGATTTGAGCACTAAATACTCGGAAACTACAGCATCTTACAGAATAAGGCTATGTTACCACGTCTTAAAATGGGACGAATCTAGCCCTGTATTTCACGGCGTACTGCGCTAAATCCGGGGCGAGATACGACCAAGTCATTACGGTAATCCACAGTTCTCATAGAGAACTATGGATTACGTTTCGTCTCCCTGCTCGCACAATACGGCGAGCCAGGAGAGAAGTGACATGTCAATTATTCACGGCGTATACGCGCCGTGAATAATGAATGTCTATGGGGCCAGCGGGCTGCTTCGCCCCCTGCCCCACCCTCGCTCCCGAGCACACAGCGTAATTGCGGGAGAAATACGTCCCCGCAATTACACCGTGTGAACATAGCATCAGGGACATAGTTCTGGAAACACAAGGTCTGTCAAGATAAAAATATTCTCTTTAAGATTACAAATTTTTACTCTGTACTGTGTGCAAAGGAAAATGTTTAATGTCCTTGGTTTGGGTAGTAATTATCATAACTGTCATTTTAAACTTTGTCATTACTAACCTGTGTAGCAACTGTGCGGCTGTTCACTTGGCTACCAATAGCATCCAGGGACCTGCGGCACTTCGGTATACGCAGGTCGCTTGGTTATGGGTGAGCTGTTCCTCGCATAACTTCCGGTGACGTTGAGAACGGAAATGGGGAGCTGCTTGTTAAGCGTTCGCTGTGCTGTTTGCCGGCACTCGCGCACTATGAGCAATGCTCTCCAGACTTAGAAGAGCATGGCTTTTCTCCTCAACCAAAGTGGCTACCGTTACTGCGGACTATGAGGACCATCCTTGACCATCACCAGGTTTGATTGGAACAATGTATGACAGTTATGGTACCTCATCTTGGGCATAGCGTAAGGTGTCATTTATAGGCGTTGTGTGTCAACTATCCTTATAGAAGGGTGACGAGAAGAAAGCCCTTTTGAAAGCAAGCCATAAGAAGTCCTGTTTGCAATTTGCCAGAAGGTATTTGGGGACTCAGTAAGCACGTGGAAGAAGGTGCTCTGGTCAGATGAGACCAAAATCGTACTTTTTGGCCTAAATGGCAAACATTATATGTGGAGGAAAGTCAACACTGCACATCACCATGAACACACCATCCCCAATGTGAAGCTTGCTGGTGGCATCATCATGCTGTGGGATGCTTTGTATCAGCAGGGACTGGGAAGCTGGTCAGAATTGATTGGTGTCACATCAAGGGAAGTACAGTGAGCCCTGACTGAAACCCAGCCCACTGTCCCTGCCTACTTGATGAACTGCCCTAATGGCAACCCCCAACTGGACAGCAGTCCCTACACTGCTAGATGCAGGGCCCGTCAGGGGAGAGAAGAGTCAGACAATCCAAGTCGGCAGAAGAGTGGAAAAATCGGAAAAACGGAAGTATAACCAGAAAACAAGCCAGGGGTCAGAACACCGTCAGGAACGAGGTACCAAATCAGGGTACAAGCCGAGGTCAAGGACACGAGTCAGGTAACAATGAACGCACAATATGGAAACAAGGGGAAAACAAGCAGGGAGAACCTTTCATAGGCAAAGCAGGAAGGAATTGAGGAGGAGTTTAAATGGTATGCCCGGACACTGCCCCTGTAGCTTGTGCAGTGTCCAAGCCCTCCTGTGTGACACACCCTCTGTTAGGAGTGGCTGTAGAGCTGTCACTCCTGAGCTCACAAGTAGAGCCTCTCCCAGGGTGTGGACACAGGCCAGGTAAATTAACCCATGCAGGGTGTTGCATCCCACAAACAGGAGACTGCCCAGGTGCGTGGATCCTGACAATGGAAAGGTGGATGGAGTTAAATACAATCAAGTTAAGGCAATCCTAGAGGGAAACACATTATATACTGCAAAAGACTTGGGACTGGGGCCAGGACCTCCAACAGAAATTTCTGGGCCCCATACAGCTGAAGTGTCTGGGCCCCCCTACAAACCTTGCCCCCAGCAACCCTATTGCCCCGCCCCCAGTAAAAAATACAATTGCTGAATAATACCATCATACGGTCACTGACTATAATTCATTACAATAAGACCAATATTACTGCTTTACAGTGACCATATAGTGGTAGATACTAGTACAGACAGTGCAGTTACAATTAGTGACTAACAGTTGATGTCTTGTCTGATGAGTCGTACACGTTCCCTTTTCTTCTCCATTTGGTCCAGGCCACCATGACGACTTCTCCCGGCCACCACTCGTCCCTGCAGAATTCACAACACAAACGCCTGAGACTCCTCCCTTTTTTTATCAACTTCCTACCTGTGTCCACCCACCTGTGTACAAACTCCCCATCTATAGTGCCCCAAATGGTAGTAATTATCCCCTTTGTGCCCTGGTAATTAGGTATATAGCCCCCTCCCATACATAGGTAGTGGGATTCCCCGTAGGTAATAGGTAGGTGGGTATGTAGCCGGATAGCTAGGGACGTAGGTAGCCAGGTAGCTGGTAGGTAGCCAGGTAGCTAGGGAGGTAGGTAGCCAGGTAGCTGGTAGCCAGGGAGGTAGGAAGCCAGGTAGCTAGGGAGGTAGATAGCCTTGTGTGTATGCGTGTGGTTGGGGGTCCCCTCCTCTCCCCACAGCCATGTATGTGGGGGCCCCCTCGTCCCCCCAGCCATGTGTGTGGGGGCCCCCTCGTCCCCCCAACCTTGTGTGTGTGTGGGGGGGGACGAGGGGCCCCCACACACAGGGCCTTGGGGGTAGAGGAGGGGGCCCCCACACACAGGGCTTTGGGGGTAGAGGAGGAGGCACCCACACACATGGCTGTGGGGAGAGGACGGGGCCCCCACACACATTGCTGTGGGGAGAGGAGGGGGCCCCCACACACAGGGCTGTGGGGAGAGGAGGGGGCCCCCACACATAGGGCTGTGGGGAGAGGAGGGGGCCCCCACACATAGGGCTGTGGGGAGAGGAGGTGGCACCCACACACAGGGCTGTGGGGAGAGGAGGTGACCCCCACACACACAATGCGGTGGGGAGAAGGGCTATAGGGCTGGGGAGAGAAGGAGATGCTGCTGAGCCGGGGCCCTCCTCTCTCTGTCTGCGCTGCGCTGTACTGGCCAGCAGCAGGATGCGGGGACAGAGGGTGGGACCTCACTGATGTAATTAGTCATCCCGGCCAAAGTCAGAGAGAGGAGGACCCTGGCTCCGGTCACAGCGCAGGGGAAGTAAGTAAAGCAACTATGTGTATGTGACTGCAGCTGTGACCAGGAGCGCGAGCCCACTCTCAGCAGCAGCAGCAGCAGCCGGGCCCTATCAAAATTGTAGCGCTCGGCGGCTGCGTCGCTGTGCGCCAGTCTATAATGTGAAATAAGGGGTCTGCTTGCAGCGGGCCCCCTTATTTCACCGGGCCCCGTACAGAATCAGCCCCTGTATCCCCTGTATGGCGGCCCTGACTGGGGCGTAGGTTCACCTTCCAGCAGGACAACGACCCTAAACATGTGTTAAAATGGCCAAAAGTCCAGATCTAAATCCCAATGAGAATCTGTGGCAGGATTTGAAAATTGCTTTTCACAAACGTTCGCCAACCAATCTGACTGAGCTACAGCTATTTTGCAAAGAAGAATGAGCTAAAATTCTCTAGAAGTACAAAGACATACCCCAACAGACTGCAGCTGTTATTGCAGCTAAAGATGATCCTACACAGTATTGATCTAGGAGGCTGAATACATAAACACACCACACTTTTTTTTAGTTTTAAAATTTGCAAAAATGTCATTATTTTCTTTACCTTTCACAAATGCTTGCTACGTTGTGTTGTTCTATCACATAAAATATCAATAATATACATTCAAGTTTGTGGCTATAACGTTTAAGAATGAGGAACAATTATAATGGTATAAATACTTTTGCAACCCATTGTATGCCCCTGCTACAGACCCCAAGCAGGATAGGCTACGGAACCTGCAATCAACTTGGCACAACCCAACTCGGGATCTCCCTTACTAATCGACGTCCGCTTCACTTCCGCCCCCCATCAGCTCAAAAGGAATTTGACACTTTGGCTGTTTAAGGCCCTGAAATTCCTGATAATCGCCCCAGAAACATTTTTAGCTGTTTCTGTGCCATACATACAAATGGGAAAGCTGTGGATATACATGGCCAGCTCTCTAGTCCCTGCCTTTATGTGGCTGCTATCAGTGAGCCCCCCCACCCCTTAACCAACAGGTGAGGGTCTCAGAGGTGGGTCTTCTGCAGCTTTGCCTCAGACATCTGTGGCATAACCTGTATGTCTTAGATGTCTAAGGCTGCTTTCACACAGCACAGTTTTGGTGCAGTTTTAACTGCGCTCCAATTAAACTGCCTTTATTACCAGCAAGCTTCTTTCACTTCTCTAAACTGTTTGAAAGTGAGTAATCATTTAGTGTGTTTGTAATCCACAAGACTTCAGACACAGTAATTGATTACTTACTTGAAACACCTTTCTGAACAATTTAGACAACTGAAAGAAGCTTGCTGATAATAAAGGCAATTTAATTGGAGCGCAGTTAAAACTGCACCAAAACTGCGCTGTATGAAAGCTCCCTAAGCTGTAAAAAATATTTTTACCAACTCCAAACCTGTATGCCTTAATGGCGACGTGTAGGATTTTTGTCACCCAGGCGCCATTTTTTTTCTGAGCTTTTATAGCATAGAATGCACCTGAATCTATTAATCAGTTATACTGCATGTTGCCCTTAATGTCTAAGTTGGAAAAACTCTTACTTACTCCATATCAACCATCTCCTCAACAGTAATATCAGAGTAACACTTTTTCCCAAACACGCTTTAAGATATTATTAGATTCCTAGACTTTACAATACTCCATTCTCCTTACAATACAATCCATGAAAATATTACTCATGACATATAATTACCAGCGTTATGTCAGACGCGTTGAGTGACAGCTGTCATCATGTACTAGATTGCAGTAGCACATCAGACAGAGTGGGTGAAGAGGTTAATAGCCAGGGTGAGGGTCTCTATAAATATCGAGGTATCAGTGTTCTTTATCATCATATTACATCTTTATAAGGCAGTGTGGGTCTGCAGAGGTCACCTCTACTTTATTATCCAGCAATTGTTGTCAGCTGCCCTGCTTCTCCAGACAAGAGATATAGAAGAAGGAGGGGGTGTTGTCTGGATTTTGACCAGCTATGCTTATCCATCATTAATCTCTGCTGGAAAAAAAACTTTTGCTCTGCTTTTCACACATTCTGAGCGATATAGAGGCAAAACCTGGGCAAATATATGATCAGAACGCACTAAAGTTCTGTTCTGCTTACTGTATTGTTATCATAGTGGTATTCCGCATCTAAAACATTATTATCACACATTGAATTTGCAGCAATTTTTGTTTACATTGCGCTCGTTTTTTCTTTCAGCTTTCCAACAACCATAACTTTTATTATTTTTGTGTCTACATAGACGCATTGGACTTGCTGGACAAGATGGACGTTTTAATCGTACAATCGACTGTACATGTATATATGAGTACTTGGAAACAAAAAAAAATTTCCGGGGGATGAAAGTGAAACAAAATGCAATTGCGCTTTTTTATGTGGGGTTCCTTTTTTATGGAGTCTGTGGTTTGGAATAAATAGCATGCTAACTATATTCTGCAGATTGGTTCAGTTCCAGTGATGCCCAATTTTTAAAGTTTTCATTGTTTAATTACTTTTTTTATTTTTTAACGTTGCACTGCAGTGCTTTTTTTATGATTTTCTATGATCAATAACTTTTAGATTTTTCCAATTACGGAGTCTGAGTGAGGGCTCATTTTTTGCGTTCTCAAGTATAATTTTTATTGTTACCATTTTGAGATACATGTGACTTTTTGATCACTCTCTGTTCCAATTAGTTTGAGACTTGATATGACCAATAAACACGATTTTCGCATTAGGAATTTTTGTTTTTTCTCTATGGTGTTCACAGTACAGGATAAATTATGTTATATGTCAATAGATTACACGTTTACTGATGTTCTACTATGTATATACCCGCACACAATATCATAAAATTATGATCTTTATTCTCCAAATTAATTCTAGACAGATTAACATAAGCGACCGACCAAATTTATAAACGTTTTCGGCCCAGTCGGGACCTTCATCAGATATGTCGCTTCTCTTGTATTGTACTAAGGAAACGGGCGCTGGCAGTTTTTATCACTAAGACGTGCTAGCTGTAGCTCAGAAGATGAAGTGAAATTGCGCCATATCATCTTCTGAGCTACAGCTAGCATGTCTTTGTGATAAAACACTGCCGGCGCCCGTTTCCTTAGTACAATACAAGAGAAGCGACATATCTGATGAAGGTCCCAATAGGGCCGAAAACGTTTATGAATTTGGTCGGTCGCTTATACTATCCTGTCAGGAATTAATTTGGAGAATAAAGATCATAATTTTATGATATCGTTCGCGGGTATATGCATAGTAGAACTGTGATGCTCTTTATACCCAGCATTTGAAGATTGGATGAAAAGGTGTGCCGAGCAACTTGGATTTGACTTTTACAGATGTAGCGATACCAATAAAAGCATTTGAACTTGTAATATTGTTTTATTTTTTTAAACTTTTGTTTGATTTTTTTTTACGTGAAGACCCCATAGGGTACTTGACCACAAGATGTTGCCAACACCAGTGAACCGGTCTGCAGGAGTACTAAGATGGCAGCTATGGAGGCCCCTTCACTAGCCCCCTGGCTGCCATGACAAACGTTCAGGACCCCGCAATTTCACTGAAGAGGGGGAGCTAATTGGGGAACAGAACTATGCCCAGCACTGTTCTATAATCCATTAGATGCTGCTCTCCTGTATCAAGCTCCTCACTCCCACCTTAAAGGTCTTTTGGGATGAAGGCCTGCTTGGCCAAAACTTAGGACCACGGAAATCTCATTTTCTCTTCTGTGCATCTTTCACATATTGTATATATGGAGGACTGACAATCACCTGTACCACATCTTTATGGTTTGAATAAAATCACTTTTGCAACAGTATCCTAAAGAGTACCATGGATTTTCTATCCATTATAATTTGAGGGATCACTTTACATTTTTTTTGAAATATTACTTTATCATGCTTTATATGAGAAAAGGCAGCAAGAAATGACTGAGAATCTAATTTACAGAACTGCTAATGATTAGTTCAGGACAAGATCAGTCATTGAGTTGTAAGTGGCGATAGTTGGTATATGAAAGTTTCATCATTACTAGTTGATGAAGTCCTCCATAAGTCAGAGGAAATGCAATATGAGTAAGTATACATGCCGAAATATTTCAAACCCAACGCATTCAAAATATAATATCTGAATTACGACAAAGATAGTTTGAATACGAGCCTCCTCACAGCTCTTTCATGAACTCCAATATGTAATCACAGACTATCCATCATATTTTATGCAATGATTATTTATTTTAATTTTAATGTCCATTCAATTTCAAATCATATAATCCTTTATCAAAGTAGCAAAAATCAGTATATCAGTATAATCAAAGATTTTGTGGTAGCATAGCTGTCCATCCAAGCATTAACTCCAAAAGCAGTCCATAGTAGGTAGTGAGGACAAGCTGGACACACCGAGAGTGCGGCTTTGCGCGTCGCCGGAGCCGCAGCAGGGGTGCGGGTTCGCCCGCGGCCCAGCACGGTGGCCGCGGATGCACCCGTCACAGTACCCCCCCCCTTCGGCCTCCCCTTCCTCCCGGCCCGTAGAAATCTAGTCAAAAGACCCCAGTCCAGGATGTTCTCCTCCGGCTCCCAAGACCTCTCCTCAGGCCCAAACCCCTTCCAATAAACCAAGAAAAATCGTCTCCCCCTAACCGTCTTCATGGCCAAAATTTCCTTGACGGTAAAAACATTGGTGGAGTCAGCTACGAGGGACGGGGGAACCACCGACCGGGCAAACCGGTTAAGGACGACCGGTTTCAGCAGGGAGACGTGGAAGGAGTTTGTGATGCGCATGAGTGGCGGGATCCGGAGCTGATAGGACACAGGATTAATGCGCCTCAGGACTTCAAAGGGACCTAAAAAACGGGGACCCAGGTTGTAGCTTGGGATTTTAAAAAGGATATATCTGGAAGACAGCGATACCTTATCCCCCAGGACAAAGGAAGGAGGGGGTCTTCTTTTCTTGTCCGCTTGGGTCTTCATACGGCCAGAGGCCTGAAGCAGGGACTGGCGCGTCTCCCTCCAGACAGCGGTTAGGTCGCGGACCAGACTATCCACAGCAGGGACATCGGAGGAGGCAGAGGGCAGTGGAAAGGGTGGGCGGGGATGCGACCGAAGACAATGGAGAAGGGAGATGCCCCAGCGGAATAAGAGTCCAGGGAATTATACGATAATTCCGCCCAAGGTAGCAGACTGGACCAATCATCTTGCTTGGCAGAAGTGAAGTGGCGGAGATAGGTACCCAGGACCTGATTCACCCTCTCCACTTACCCATTGGATTGTGGGTGGTACGCAGAGGAGAAGTCCAGTTCCACTTGTAGAAGCGAACAAAGGCCTCGCCAAAATCTCGAGACGAATTTAACTCCCCAATCCGAAACTATATGTAAGGGAAGTCCATGCAGACAGAAGATGTGTTTGAAAAAAATATTGGCGAGCCGAGGCGCAGAAGGAAGGCCAGGCAAGGGAACAAAATGAGCCATTTTGGAAAAACGGTCAGTGACACCGCAGGTTTGAGGCGAGGTGACTTGTTGCAGGCACAGGTGGTGCAGGCCTCCACGAACTCCTTCACATCGTTGGCGAGACCAGGCCACCAGTAGAACCGGGAAATCAAGGAACAAGACCTCCGTACCCCAGAGTGTCCAGCTATGCGGGAACAGTGACCCCATTTCAGGACCCTCAACCGGAGCGCAGGGCGGGGGAACCCCTTGGAGGTTAGTGGGAGCCACAGATATCAGATGTTTCGGAGGAACGATATGTTGTGGAGCCACCTCTTCTTCCCCACTAACATCAGAGGCACGAGAAAGGGCATCGGCCTTGACGTTCTTTTCTGCCAGTCGGAAATGGATAATGTAGTTAAAGCGGGCAAAGAACAGAGACCATCTCGCTTGACGAGGGTTCAGATACTGCGCTGTCTGGAGATAGAGGAGGTTTTTGTGGTCTGTGAAGATATTCACAGGGAAACGAGCACCCTCCAGGAGGTGGCGCCATTCTTCCAGAGCAAGCTTAATGGCTAAAAGTTCCTGATCCCAGATGGTATAGTTCCTCTCTGCCGGTGAGAAGGTCCTGGAAAAGAACCCACAGGTCCGAGTCTTGCCCTTGGGCCCCTTTTGGGTGATCAGCGCTCCAGGCCCTATAGAAGAGGCGTCGACTTCTAAAAAGAAGGATTTCTCGGTATCTGGCCAGGATAAAACAGGTGCGGAGGCGAATGCTACCTTCAACTTGGAAAAGACTTCTTCGGTGGCCGGAGGCCACAGTTTCGGGTTGGCATGTTTTTTATTGAGAGCCACAATTGGTGCTACCAACGTCGAAAAATGCAGAATAAACTGCCGGTAATAATTTGCGAAGCCCAAGAAGCGTTGTATGGCCCGAAGGCCAACGGGTTGGGGCCACTGTAGGACGGCAGAGAGTTTGGTGGGGTCCATCCGCAGACCCTTATCAGAGATTATGTATCTGAGGAACGGGAGGCTGGTCTGGTGGAATAGGCAATTTTCCAGTTTAGCGTAAAGATGGTTCTCGCGCAGGCGTTTCAGGACCAGCCGCACATGCGACTGGTGGGATCCCAGATCGGGTGAGAATACCAGGATGTCATCCAAGTAGACCACTACACAGACATACAGGAGGTCTCTGAAAATGTCATTGACAAATTCTTGGAAGACGGCAGGAGCGTTGCATAAGTCGAAGGGCATCACAAGATACTCGAAGTGCCCATCACGAGTATTGAAGGCCGTCTTCCACTCGTCACCTTCCCAGATCCGGATGAGATTATATGCCCCCCGAAAGTCCAACTTGGAAAAGACCTTGGCTCTCCGGAGATGATCAAAGAGTTCCGTGATTAAAGGCAAAGGTTACCGGTTCTTGATGGTGATCTTATTTAGACCACTGTAGTCAATGCACGGTCTCAGGGATCCATCTTTCTTCTCCACAAAGAAAAATCCGGCACCCGCCGGAGAAGTTGATTTGCAGATGAAACCCTTTCGTAAATTTTCTTCCACGTAGGCCGACATCGCCTGAGTTTCAGGTACGGAGAGCGGGTAGACCCTACCCCGGGGAGGACTAGTCCCGGGTAGCAGGTATATGGGGCAATCATACGGGCGATGTGGAGGAAGTATCTCGTCTCGCTTCTCGGAGAAAACGTCTTGGAAGTCCTGATAAGATTGCAGTAAGCCAGGTAGGGGCTTGAGAGAGGACTGCGGAGGACTGGGGCGCACCCAGCCGGGTGCCGATAGACAACGAGACTGGCAGTCCGGGCCCCAATGCAAAACTTCACCCGTCTTCCAATCGAGCGTACGGGCGTGACGCTGTAGCCAAGGAAGCCCCAGTAGAACAGCCGAGGAAGAACGGGGTAACACAAAGAACGTGATCCTTTCCCTGTGCAGGGCTCCTACTTGTAGGACCACTGGTTCAGTCCGGTAGTGGATGGAGTCACTTAATAGCTCACCACTGACGGAGGAGATGACCAAGGGTTGGTCTAGGCGGACCACCGAGAGACGATACTTGGTCACCAACGAAGCATCCATAAAGCTCCCAGCCGATCCGGAATCCAGGAAGGCCGACACTCGAAACGAGATTCTGGAATTGGACGTGACCAGAGCTGGCAGCATGAGCCGTGGAGAGGGATTACTCACACCTAGGGACGCCTCTCCCACGAAACCTAGGTGCGTGCGTTTCCCGGACGTTGCGGAAGAAGTGGACAACCCCTACGGAAGTGTTCGGGGCTGCCGCAGTAGAGACACAACTTCTCCTCACGTCATCGGGCAAGCTCTTGCGGAGTCAGGCGGGTACTGTCCACTTGCATGGCCTCTTCCAAGGCTGGCTGGGTAGGAGGCAGTGGGGGATGCAGAAACACTGGCGCAAGACGGGGTAGCCGACGTGTATGAGCTGGTTCACGCTCTTGGCGGAGCTCCTCCTGTCTCTCCGAGAAACGGATGTCAATGCGGGTCGCCAGGTGGATGAGCTCACTTAATGATGTTGGAGGGTCCCGGGTGGCGAGGGCATTCTTAATCTGGCCGGAGAGGCCCTTCTTGAACGTGGCGCACAACGCTGCGTCATTCCAAGCCAATTCAGAGGCTAAAGTGCGAAATTGTACGGCGTAGTCGCCAACGGAGGAGTTCCCCTGCTGTAGGTTTAACAAAGCGGTTCAGCAGACGAGGCGCGGGCAGGCTCCTCGAAACCCTGCAAGAATGTCGCCAGATCAGCTGTGATAGGATCGCCTCGGTCCCAAAGTGGAGTCGCCCAGGCCAGGGCTTTCCCGGAGAGGAGACTGACCACGAAGGCTACCTTGGACCTTTCGGACGGGAACTGGCCAGCCATAAGTTCCACGTGGAGGGCACACTGGGTGATGAACCCCCTGCAGGCCTTAGGGTCCCCGTCAAACTTCGTCGGCATGGACAAGCGGAGTTTAGGGCCAGCGGATATCCCCGGAGCGACTGCTGCTGATTGAGCCATGGCAGCCGATTGCTGCTGCTGAGTGGCCAGGAGCTGCTGCATCATAGTAGTCAGTTGGTTCAGCTGTTGCGCTTGCTGCGCGATCTGCTTTGATTGCTGAGCCACGATGGTGGTGATGTCAGAGACGCTCGGTAGAGGCACCTTGGCGGGATCCATGGCCGAATCGAACTGTAACGGATGTGGTAGTGGATCCTCTGGACCACCACAAGCGATGGTGTAAGCCACGCCAGGGAGCGGAGTCTAAGTAGGTCCGGTTTTCACCAGAGCCCGCCGCAAAGCGGGATGGACTTGCTGCGGCGGATTACTACCAGGTCGCTACCCCTGGCGTGACTTGCTTGCGGTGGCAGCCGAGGTGTTGCGCGGTACAGAATCGTGAAGCAGGCCCGTAGTCGGGGACAGGCAGAAGGTCAGGACAGGCGGCTATGGTTCGTGGTTGAGGGACGGAGGCAGAAGGTACGGTACACGGTAGTCAGAACAAGACACTCTGGAATGCTTCCTCTCTAGGCACAGGGCACTATTGATTCGGCAAGGTTACTGGGAAGGGGCAGGACTTAAATAGGATGAGCACTCGATGAAACCAATCATTGGTGCGCTGTTCCTTTAAATTTGGCTGCAGTACCGCGCGCGCCCGGCAAGCCACAGGAGCGCGCGCCTGGCCAGAAACAGGAGCGTGGTGAGATAAGTGCCGGCCTGGGAAGGACGCTGCAGGCTGCGGGGACGGAGCTGCGGCATTGCCCGTCGCCGGAGTCACAGCAGGGGTGCGGGTGCACCCGCGGCCAGGCACGGGGGCCGCGGGTTGCACCCATAACAGAAAGGGGGGGTGTTCCCTCTTTTCAGGTTATTGTTGATAATATTTACAATTCACAGACCATAAAGAAGGACCATCAAGCAATCCTCTCAATGCTGTGCTACCAGAGCTCAAAGAAGTGGAGTCAGAGAGAGTAACGTACATGTGGGAACTTTAAAAAAATCCAATTAAAAAAACAACAAATCATAAAACATTATATAATTATTGCACATTTCTTGTCAATATATGAAAAGAAAAATTTGGATGGCAGTGTCCCTTTAAAAGGAACCTGTCACAAAGGTTATGCCCCCCTTGCTGAGGACAGCACAGGCTAGTGTCAGACCTGCTGTTTCCAGCGCTGTGTCCCTTATTCTGTAAGATGCAGGAGTTTCAGAGCATTTAATGCTGAAATCTGGCAGTGTGCAGCCTGTTCTGCCAGAGAAGAGTCTAGCTTATTCATGAGCAGGTGTTAGCCCCACCCACCTGTGGCTAACCTCTCCCACCCAAAGTTTAATCACAGGTTTTTGCATATTCATAGTAAAAGGTTGACTCAACCCTAAATGGTGGAGCTTGCTATGGGTGAGGGGGGCAAATCCCTGCACATGAATAAGCTAGACTCTTCTCTGGCAGAACAGGCTGCACACTGCCAGATTCGAGCAGTAAGGGTGGGTTCCCAAGGCACTGACAAAATACCGGTCATCTGACACCATTTTAAACATTGTCATTATATCATTATATCTGAATTTCTATTATTTCCTGAAAATAGTGTTTGATGTTTTGGGTGATTGGTATTCTAAAGATCTATATAGTTATATTTTGAGCTCTATTATTCTTATGTTATTCTAGATCCTTATTACTTCAATATACATTATGGTTCAGTGTCTAGGATGACAAAAACCCTGCCATCCTTCAAAAATTAAAAATTACTCTGCAAAAACTAGCCGGCTATGACAATGGGTCATGTCATTTCTAAATAGCTGTAGGCTTTGTTGTGTGATGTTTGTCCATAGGAATGACCCAAAGCAGCAATAATTTAGTCATATGATGCATCAGTAATATCGTCACATCATTTATGCCTTTATGTCACAAAGATGGGAGAGAACTATAGGGAGCTACCTACAATAAAAGGGGCTTTCTAATCAGGCAGTTTCACAGAGCCTGCTCTTTACAGGCTCCAACTTCCTGGTCAGGTTGTGGGTGGTTCTACAGCAGTGACTGACATGCAAGCTCTGCTTTTCTTAGCTGAGCTTGTTACAGGGACATTGGTAATGGAGGGTTTTTAACAGCAGAGCACAAAGCTACAGAGCTCTAAAGGATTAAAGATAAACAAGCTCCTGTGCTGCTGATAAGACACAGTAGGGAGTTATGTCACCATCATATCCAAGTGCTGCTACAGCACAGAGAGGTGGTCACTAACTTAGGGAAGTTTGTGTACACAGGCAGGAAATAAGAACTACTCTAAGGCCATGTCTACACAGCACGGATTTTCTATTGTCAGATTTCTAAACCGCCGGTTTCCATTGGAATATAGAACATGTGCTATCTTCTGCTGGATTCTAGTACACTTCTATATACTTGACCAGCTGAAATCCGAAAACCGACCATTTTTTTTGCAAAAATCCACACCAAAAAACTCAAATATCGTTTTAATTACATTGTCATTTAAACATAGCATAAGTCTTAAAGGAAGCAAAATCATACAGCAATGTACTTTGCAACGGTCTCTCTTTACCTTTGCATAATACATTAATACAAGCTAGTCAATGTAGTGAGAATACCCCTTTAGCTAACAATTTCTAAGTTTAAAAAAATAGGTAAAAAACTATTGTAAAATGTTAAAGGAAATATGACCATAATTACCAAAAAGAGAAAATTGGCATTGATAAAGTTTTACTGAGATCCCAATATAATGAATTAAAATTCATCCAGTATGAGAGGAAAGCACTCATGATTTTGTGGGAAGCAGAACCCCTTGGTAGCACACTCACTTACTTTAGGTAAAGGCTTTTTTACTATCACAAGATGCAGGCCAGGACATGGAACATCATCAAGTGGTCTTTATTAAAACATGCCTCCCTTACTTACAACCACAAAAACATCTGCGTTCAGACTTCTTGATCAATGTCCAAATTGGAACTGGAAGTGACAGCACAGATAACAAAAATTATAATACTCTTAGGTTATGTCCACGCAGCATTTTTGGATGGGCATTGTGGGGCATATTGTGTACCTAATACGCCCCTAAAAAAGCATCTAAAACACTTCCTATTAACTGCAATGTAAACGTCATTGTTCAGATTTTACTTGAGTATTCAGACAGTGTCCGCACCGAAAATAGTCCATGTGACATCCCCTTAAGTGAAGTGTTAACTGCCCAAAACATGTTGAGTGACAGATTAAAAACCACCTGCACCTGCCCCTTATCCTGCCATAGTACCTAGAGCGTTCCATCCTGGTGAAATTTATTTGGGATGAGTGTGGGGTATTTCTTCCATAATAGATGACTTATCGCATCTTTATCCTATTGTGAAGCCAGAACCCCTTTTTGTGTTTTTCCTTGTTACACGTTCCCACATGGCGAATGCCATAAAAAAATAATAACCAAAGCCAAAATTTGTATCTTTTGGTCGCTTTGTCGCTTCAAAAATTGGAATAAAAAGTGTTCAAAAAGTCACAGGTATTCAAAAGTGGTACCAATGAAAACCACGTCAATCCGAAGAAAGCAAGTACTCGTAAAGGGCCATAGACAGAAAAATATAAAAAGTTATTGGTCTCTGAAAATGGTGCTACAAACCAAATGTAAAATTCTTAAAAAGAAAACCCATCAGAATCAGACTGACCTTCAGAATAAAGATAACACATCATTTATACTGCAGCTCCAAAAAAAGATGGTGCCACTGTGTTTTTTCTCTAGCTGGGGCGGGTGTAGCCGTAGGAGCCCAGTGTCAAGTCAGAATCGGAGATTTGAATTTTTGGCCCCAAGGAGTGCACTATTTGCCTTATTTGCTTAGGTCGTCAAGATGCTTTGTCCTGGCTCTGTCTGGACTGTGCACATTTAACCCCTTACTGACATTTGACGTACGTCATAGTGTCAGTAAGCGACTTTGTAACGGGATTGTGCCACAATCCAACTACATGGGTGGCGGGTGTCTACTGCTAATTGCAGGCCAGAATCAGCGTGGAATGGAGCCAGCTCCATTCTGTGCTGTTTAACCCTTTAGATGCCACACACCGTTTCTCACTATGATCGGGACCTCCGCGGCGAGATCGTGTGGTCCCGATCGGTGTACATGCTGGAAGACTTGTGAAGGCTTTAATCGCTGCTATGTTTCTCATTTTACTACTTCCTGCCACTGACAGGAAGTAGTAAAACTGCTATATTTGTAAACCTTTTTGCGATGTTTATACAATGCAATAGGCTATATTAACAATCACGACCCTTAGTGGTTTAGCATACTGAGGGGTCTCAATGTTAAGGTTAAAAAAAAAAAATGTTTTAAAGTGTAAAAAAAAAAAAAAAGTACAAATCACCTCCCTTTTGCCATTTTAGAAATAAAAAAATAAAATAATAAGAGTTACACATATTTGGTATCGCCGCGTCCATAAGAGTCCCATCTATTAAAATATAACATAGTTTATCCCATACGCTAAACACTGTAGAAGATAAAAATTAAAAGAGCCAAAATTGGGGATATTCCAAACTGGTAGCAATAAAAGCCTACTTCACCCCGCAAAAACTGCAACATCAATGAGGTCCGTAGGTTGAAGTAAAAGAAAGTTGTTGTTTGCCGAAAATAGTTCCGTGGCAAAATTTAAAAAAATAGAAAAATGTTTGGATTTTTTTTTACGGTACCAAAACATAACGAAAACCCTACATCTTTGGTATTTCCGGATTTGTATCAACCTGTAGATGACAGATAATACATCATTTCTACCAAAGATTGAACGTCGTAAAAACAAGACTACCGAAAACTTGGCGCAAGTATGGTTTTTTTTTCACATTTTGCCCCACTTCGAATTTTTTGCGGTTTCCCAGTATATTCTATGGTAATATGAATAACATCATTAGACAGTAGATCTTGTCTAATAAAATAAAAGCCCTCATATGTCTATGTAGGGGGAAAAATAAAAAAAATATTGCTCTGGTAAGGCGAGGAGAGAAAAACAGGCCTCAGTATTACAGGGTTAAAAGTTGCTCACTTCCCTACAATTGAACTTCAATGATACACTCAGATTTGATGTTGACTGGCTCTTATGGATATAAATGCGGTGTGGGACTAAGACCACACTCCTGGAGTGTTACCTCTACTGTTACTCATTTTTAAATTGTGTTTGTGACTTAGGACAACAAACACTCCTACTGTTAGCGCCATTGAGAGGTACATATATATATAGTATTTTTTTCTGACATGTGAAGCCTCAATAGTTGTGCACAGGATAAGTGGTCGTTACCTACCATGTATCCTTACCAGTTTATCAAGTTCAGTCAACTGCATGACCGAACGCAAACACAACAAAGCTGGCAGCAGCTGGCACCAGTACTGGTATGGCATGCGGATCAGACTTTGGGCCTAAGAGCTTGCAAGGCTATAATCACTGTGATTACAGCCTCTCCTATCCTTACGCAGTAAAAAGGCAAATTGCTGCTCTCTGGAGAGAGAGGATGAATAACTGTCATCTCATTGTATTCTGACAAAGTAAGGAATTGACAGAGAGATTGATGAACACAGGAAATGAATATCATTAGGCTGTACACTATAGATCAAAGAAGAAGGTATATACTATGAATATCGTTAGGCTGTACACCATAGATCAATGAAGAAGGTATATACTCTGAATATTATTAGGCTGTACACCATAGATCAATGAAGAAGGTATATACTCTGAATATCATTAGGCTGTACACCATAGATCAATGAAGAAGGTATATACTCTGAATACCATTAGTCTGTACACTATAGATCAATGAAGAAGATATATACTATGAATTTCATTAGTCTGTACACCATAGATCAATGAAGAAGGTATATACTATGAATATCATTAGGCTGTACGCCATAAAGCAATGAGGAAGGTATATGCTCTGCATATAATTATTCTTTACAACACAGAACAATTAAGAAGGTATATATTGTGAATATCATTAGGCTGTACACCATAGAGCAATGAAGAAGGTATATACTATGAATATCATTAGGCTGTATACCATAAAGCAATGGAGAAGGTATACACTGTGAATACCATTGGACTATACACCACAGAACAATGAAGAAGGTATATACTATGAATCCCATTTGGCTGTACACCATAGAACAATGAAGAAGGTATATACTGTGAATAGCATTAGGATCCACACCATAGAGCAAGGAAGAAGGTATATACTGTGAATATCATTAGAATGTACAATATTGAGCAATGAAGAAAGTATATACTATGAATATCATTAGGCTCCACACCATAGAACAATGAAGAAGGTATATACTCTGAATATCATTAGGCTGTACATTATACAACAATGAAGAAGACATACACTGTGAATACCATTGGGCTGTACACTATAGATCAATGAAGAAGGTATATACTAAGAATATCGTTAGGCTGTACACTATAGATCAATGAAGAAGGTATATACTAAGAATATCATTAGGCTGTACAACATATATCAATTAAGAAGGTATAAACTAAGAATATCTTAGGCTGTACACCATAGATCAATGAAGAAGTTATATACTATGAATATCATTAGATTTTACACCATAGAACAATTATAAAGGTATAAACTGTGAATATCATTACGCTGTACAACATAGATCAATGAAGAAGGTATACACCATGAATATCAGGCTGTACACTATAGATCAATGAAGAAGGTATATACTCTGAATATCATTAGGCTGTACAACCATAGATCAATGAAGAAGGTATATATTCTGAATATCATTAGGGTGTACACCATAGAGCAACGAAGAAGGTATATACTCTGAATATCATTAGGCTGTACACCATAGAGCAACGAAGAAGGTATATACTCTGAATATTATTAGGCTGTACACCATAGATCAATGAAGAAGGTATATACTCTGAACATCATTAGGGTGTACACCATAGAACAATGAGGAAGGTTTATACTATGAATATCATTAGTCTGTACACCATAGAGCAATGAAGAAGATATATACTTTGAATATCATTAGGCTCCACACCATAGAACAATGAAGAAGGTATATACTATGAATATCATTAGCCTCTACACCATAGAACAATGAAGAAGGTATATACTATGAATATCATTAGGCTGTACATCATAGAGCAATAAATAAGGTATATACTATGAATTTTATTAGGCTCCACACCATAGAGCAATGAAGAATGCATATACTCTGAATATCATTAGGCTGTACATCATAGAACAATGAAGAAGGTATACACTGTGAATACCATTGGGCTGTACAATATTGAGCAATGAAGCAAGTATATGCTCTTGATGGAACCTGTTATCATATAACACAAAAACGCTTTTGGAGTTGACACATTCCTAGATCAGTAACAAAGGACAAGTGATGAAGACTAAAGGAATTCGATTCTATATGTGGATCCCTGCTCTACTTTTGGTCACAGACACATTATACCTTTTGTGGAAAAGCATAGCTAGAAATAACATCTATGAGCAGATACTGGAGATAAGCCTGCACACATCGCCTAAGGCACGCAGTCAGATTGTGGAATAAAGCAAACAAGGGAAGAAGTGAAGTAAAAAGAATAAGATGGACAAGGAGAGGACAAGGGCAATATACAAGTCTCATCAAACATATGAGAATGATCACTAGAGAGAATAAAGGACAGAAGAACGAGATATAAATAAAAAGAAAGAAAGCATTTGTGTCATTAGCAGCTGCTGTTTTCCAGGACAATGTATAATCCCTGGCTCAGCTCTGGAGATATGGAGGTTTAGTAGAAACATCTCTGCTATTCTGCAGGCTGGCCGCTGGGCTAGGGGCAGATGCAGCATACAGCACAAGGAGACTACGACATGTTCAATGACTTACACTATCCTATTTGTGAGCTCTATACATCTTATATTTATACACTTACTGCTGTTGCTGCTTAGCATCTACAGGGTTTCTCTATCGCTTAGGTACCCAAAAAAAGAGTGATTCACTTTTAAACTATTTGGCAGATTACAATGACATTTGAACCCCACTTACTGTACCTTAGTCTGTGACAATCAAAAGGATGCCACAACTCATGTTGTAAATATCCGTCATTTGCCTCTAAGCATTCTTGAGCACAAAGCTCCATGTTGAGGAAGGTATGTGCCAGCAAATCCCAATCCACTTGCAGGATATTGTGTTCTTGCCTAGCTCTGAATCACTGGCCCATTCAGGTAGCCCCTGAGACTAAATGTATCATGTAGTGAACTAGTGTCGGACAGGGGTGCCTAGGGCTCACCAGTGGATTTTCATTCATTCATTCTCCAGTGGAGTTGATTTTGTGACCCGGCAATGGAGTTGATTCTATGGCCCAGCAGTGGAGTTGATTCTTATGGCCCAGCAATTGAGTTGATTCTATGGCCCAGCAGTGGAGTTGATTTTGTGGCCCAGCAGTGGAGTTGATTCTATGGTCTAGATGGATTGATTTGTGCCCGCAGTGGAGTTTCTTATGGCCTAGCAGTGGAGTTGATTCTTGGCTGCAGTGGTGATTTTTGGCCCAGCAGTGGAGTTGATTCTATGGCCCAGCAGTGGAGTTGATTCTATGGCCCAGCAGTGGAGTTGATTCTTATGGCCCAGCAGTGGAGTTGATTCTTGTGGCCCAGCAGTGCAGTTGATTCTATGGCCCAGCAGTGGAGTTGATTCTATGGCCCAGCAGTGGAGTTGATTCTATGCCCTAGCAGTGCAGTTGATTCTTGTGACTCAGCAGTGCAGTTGATTCTATGGCCCAGCAGTGGAGTTGATTCTTGTGACCCAGCAGTGGAGTTGATTCAATGGCCTAGCAGTGCAGTTGATTATATGGCCGAGCAGGGGAGTTGATTCTATGGCCAAGCAGTGGAGTTGATTCTTGTGGCCCAGCAGTGGAGTTGATACTAGGGCCTAGCAGTGCAGTTGATTCTATGGCCCAGCAGTGCAGTTTATTCTATGGCCCAGCAGTGCAGTTTTTTCTATGGCCCAGCAGTGGAGTTGATTCTATGGCCCAGCAGTGGAGTTGATTCTATGGCCCAGCAGTGCAGTTGATTCTATGGCCCAGCAGTGCAGTTGATTCTATGGCCCAGCAGTGGAGATGATTCTATGGCCAAGCAGTGGAGTTGATTCTATGGCCCAGCAGTGGCGATGATTCTATGGCGGAGCAGTGCAGTTGATTCTTGTGGCCCAGCAGTGGAGTTGATTCTATGGCCCAGCAGTGGAGTTGATTCTTATGGCCCAGCAGTGGAGTTGATTCTATGGCCCAGCAGTGGAGTTGATTTTGTGGCCCAGCAGTGGGGATGATTCTATGGCCTAGCAGTGGAGTTGATTCTATGCCCTAGCAGTGGAGCAGAGTCTATTGCCTAGCAGTGCAGTTGATTCTTGTGGCCCATCAGTGGAGTGGATTCTTGTGACCCAGCAGTGGAGATGATTCTATGGCCCAGCAGTGGAGTTGATTCTATGGCCCAGCAGTGGAGTTGATTCTATGGCCAAGCAGTGCAGTTGATTCTATGGCCAGCATGGAGTTGATTCTATGCCAGCAGTGGAGTTGATTAATGTCAAGCAGTGCAGTTGATTCTATGGCCTAGCAGTGCAGTTGATTCTATGGCCCAGCAGTGGAGATGATTCTATGGCCTAGCAGTGGAGTTGATTCTATGGCCCAGCAGTGGAGATGATTCTATGGCCTAGCAGTGCAGTTGATTCTTGTGGCCCAGCAGTGGAGTGGATTCTTGTGACCCAGCAGTGGAGATGATTCTATGGCCCAGCAGTGGAGTTGATTCTTGTGGCCCAGCAGTGGAGTGGATTCTTGTGGCCCAGCAGTGGAGTGGATTCTTGTGGCCCAGCAGTGGAGTGGATTCTTGTGACCCAGCAGTGGAGATGATTCTATGGCCCAGCAGTGGAGTTGATTCTTGTGACCCAGCAGTGGAGATGATTCTATGGCCTAGCAGTGGAGTTGATTCTATGGCCTAGCAGTGGAGATGATTCTATGGCCTAGCAGTGCAGTTGATTCTTGTGGCCCAGCAGTGGAGTGGATTCTTGTGACCCAGCAGTGGAGATGATTCTATGGCCCAGCAGTGCAGTTGATTCTATGGCCCAGCAGTGGAGTTGATTCTATGGCCCAGCAGTGGAGTTGATTCTATGGCCTAGCAGTGGAGTTGATTCTATGGCCCAGCAGTGGAGTTGATTCTATGGCCCAGCAGTGGAGTTGATTCTATGGCCTAGCAGTGCAGTTGATTCTATGGCCCAGCAGTGGAGATGATTCTATGGCCTAGCAGTGCAGTTGATTCTATGGCCCAGCAGTGGAGTTGATTCTTGTGACTCAGCAGTGCAGTTGATTCTATGGCCTAGCAGTGCAGTTGATTCTATGGCCTAGCAGTACAGTTGATTCTTGTGACTCAGCAGTGGAGTTGATTCTTGTGCCCCAGCAGTGGAGATGATTCTATGGCCTAGCAGTGGAGTTGATTCTATGGCCAAGCAGAGGAGATGATTCTATGGACAAGCAGTGCAGTTGATTCTATGGCCTAGCAGTGGAGTTGATTCTTGTGACCCAGCAGTGCAGTTGATTCTATGGCCTAGCAGTGCAGTTGATTCTTGTGACTCAGCAGTGCAGTTGATTCTTGTGGCCCAGCAGTGGAGTTGATTCTATGGCCCAGCAGTGGAGTTGATTCTATGGCCCATCAGTGGAGTTGATTCTATGGCCCAGCAGTGGAGTTGATTCTATGGACTTGCAGTGGAGTTGATTTTGTGGCCCAGCAGTGGAGTTGTGGAGTTGATTCTATGGCCCAGCAGTGCAGTTGATTCTTGTGGCCCATCAGTGCAGTTGATTCTTGTGGCCCATCAGTGCAGTTGATTCTTGTGGCCCAGCAGTGCAGTTGATTCTTGTGGCCCAGCAGTGGAGTTGATTATATGGCCCAGCATTGCAGTTGAATCTTGAGACACACCTTATAGCTACTGTACTTGCCTCTTATACTCTGCCTTTTGCTCTTAGCCTTTTTTCTCTCTCTTTTTACCTCTCCCAATGATGTATATGCAGTTTTAAAGCAGTTCCAGGTCTGCCATGCTCAGGAGCCCACCAGGAGTTTCGCCTGTGAGCCAGTATGTAGTGGACAATGCAGGATGGTGCCACGTGCCATATGTAATGCGCTATCATGGCTAAAACTCAAGCTTTCTTCAATGACAGGATTCTCTTTGGCTGCCATGTTCACCATATTTAAAACCAGCTGTTTTTTTGTTTCTCTGGGGCTGAAGGGACGAGTGTACTGCAACCAGCCAAGACCACTTGTGGAACCCAATATCAGGCCAGAAATTGATCAGTCCTACACAACGTGGCAGGATGTGAAGGCTTAAATAAACATAGACCACACTTCTTGGGGCTGTGGCTCACCTACCATCCCCGGCAATGCCCCCCGATTTCCCAAGAGCCCCTTGTAGTGCCCAGAAACACATTTAAGCTGCCTGGGAATGCCTCATATTACACAGGAACGGCCCTGGACTGCTCATGAAGCTTATTTTGGGTTGAAGTTGCACAAATCCCAGTCTATAGGCGGCTAAAAATCCTTTGGCTAGCCACAAGCAGCCCACATGCTGTATGTTGTGCAAGTCTGAAGTGGATGCAGTGGATATGGTTATGCTGGCACACACTTTCCTAAACATTTAGGGCCACATGTATGAACCTGTTTAGGTCTAAAACTCACTTTTTTGCCCATAGGTTACTATGAGCAAAACAGTGAGTTTTAGACCTAAACAGTTTCTTACACGTGGCCCGAAGTGTTGTTTTCAAGTAGGCTTGGATAAAAATGGCGGACAATGCCATAATTTTTTTTGTTATAGAGTAAGATGCCCTATATACCTTTTTCAAGGCTTTCACTTAAAGAAAACCTGTCACATAGATGACATAGTTTGTAAGGCCGAAAAAAGACAGACGTTCATCCAGTTCAGCCTATTGTGCTAGAGTGTTGATCCAGAGGATTATGCCTTTGCTGAGGACAGCACAAGCTAGTGACAGACATGCTGGTTCCAGCGTTGAGTCCCTTATTCTGTAAGATACAGAAGTTTCAGAATATTTAATGGGGTTTTCTCACTACAAGGATTGATTTTTATGTTAAAGATCTTGCAATAACAAGTCACTTTGCAATATGTGTCCATTAACAATGTCCATACCTATTCTGAGATATCCTCCCTTGTATGGGCTGCAACAGCTCTTCAGGTCGCTATAGCTACAGATCTGTTTGATCTCTCATGATGGGCTGCCAGCACTGGTTGCTATAGCTACAGACCTGGTTTCTACTGCAGCCTAGTAGAAGCCAGTAAAAACGCCCCTGAATTCAAAATGAAACAAGAAAAAAGGACTGAGGTATAGTAAATCAATGTAGTGAGACAACCCCTTTAATGCTCAAATCTGGCAGTTTTCAGCCAAAAAAAGAGTCCAGTTTATTCATGAGCAGGTGTTAGCCCCATCTACCTGACATGTTTCTACCTATTCAAAGTAATAAGTTAATCAGTTGTGAGGTAGGCGGGGCTAGCCTCAGGTGGGCTAGCCTCATGAATTAAATGAACTCTTTTCATGAATAAGCTGGACCCTTTTCATGACTCTTTTCTGGCTGGAAATTGCCAGATTTGAGCATTAAATACTCTAAAACTACAGCATCTTACAGAATAAGGGACACAGTGCTGGAAACGGCAGGTCTGACACTGGCTTGTGCTGCCCTCAGCAAGGGGGCATAATCTATGTGACAGGTTCTCTTTAAGACACATGCCATCAGTATTTCACTGGTGGAGATCTAATGCTGGGTTCACCCTACATTAAAGTTACCGCAGTGTATATGCGACACAGCAGAGTCTGCTTTATTTTCCGGCCATACATACTTTGTGTGCGTGGTCTACCGTGCTTTTGAATCCTGCAGGGAAACCATATGCCGCCTAGAAATAGAGCAAACAGTTCACATAGGACTCTATTTTATTGGCTCCATGCACATGGGCTGCAGTAGCTACATTGCAGTATCCATCAGGATACCTTTTTCTCCCTATACCCTAACGGATCGTATGAACTCAGCCTACCTGTTGTAGATGAGGGTCTTGTCTTTGGGATCTCCATTTTAAAGAGGAACAGAAGCTGAAGACCCCTGTCCCACAGCAAAAAATGAGGCACAAAATACATTACAGGGAGAATGTAGCGAGTGGCACCGCGCTCCGGCCCACGGGCCGCAGGCGCACCCGTGCACCCTCTCCGGGGTCCCTGGCCGGGAAGGGTAGCGCCGCTGGCCGCGGGACAGGCTGCGGGTGCACTCGTTCTAACGACTCACCAAACCACGTTCCGGCCCCGTCCGCGTCCTCTGCCGGCCGAGGCGCGTGCGCTCATTCCATGGGGCGCGCGCGCTCCTTCTTGTAAATTTAAAAGGCCAGCGCACCGGTAATTGGCTAATTGCCGGGCGCTGCCCCTATATATTGGTTAGGTCCACGGGACTTCCTTGCTGGATCTATGTTGCCCCGTGCCTTAGAAAAAGCGTTCCTAAGTGTCTTCTTGCCTTGCCGTGTACCCGACCTCCTGCTACGTTTCTCGACTTTCGAATCTCTGCCGCCTGCCCTGACCTTCCTGCCTGCCCACGACTACGGTTCTCGCCTCTCAATTCTGTACCTCACTGCACCTCGGCCGCCGCCACAAGCCCGCCGCGTCAAGGGTAGCGACCTGGTAGAATCCCGCTGCAGCAAGTCCATCCCGCTTTGCAGCGGGCTCTGGTGAAAATCGGGACCTACTTAGACTCCGCTCCCTGGCGCGGTTGTTGCCACCGCTTGCGGTGGTCCAGTGGATCCACTATCCCGGCCGTTACAGTTAGATCCAGCCATGGATCCCGCCAAGGTGCCCCTGCCAAGTCTTGCAATTCTTACGACCATTGATGCCCAGCAGTTGCAGCAGATCGCGCAAAAGGCACAGCAATTGGGCCAGCTCTCCGCCATGATGCAACAACTCCTGGCGTCCCAGCAGCAGCAACCGTCTTCTTCGCCGGTGGTTCCATCTCCTCCTGCCGTGCCGCTGGCAACCGTGGGCCCGAAGCTTCGTCTATCATTACCCACCAAGTTCGACGGGGACCCGAAGCTTTGCAGAGGTTTCATTACCCAGTGTTCCATGCACGTGGAGCTGATGGCGGACCAGTTCCCCATGGAAAGGTCAAAAGACGCGTTTGTGGTGAGCCTGCTATCCGAAAAAGGCCCTGGCCTGGGCGACCCCCCTCTGGGATCTGAACGACCCTGTGACAGTAGACCTACAGGCCTTCCTCACTGAATTCCGCAGCGTTTTCGAGGAGCCAGTGTGCGCATCTTCTGCCGAGACGGCGCTCCTGAACCTTCGTCCGGGGGACTCCTCCGTAGGGGACTATGCGGCTTCTTGGGATCAGGCCGGACAAAGACAGGTGCAGTGGAGAAGGCAGTCTTTAGATCAATACACGCGTTCTCAGCCTCTAGAGGCCAACATCTCGGGTTCGCGTTCTTCCTAGTGAGGGCCACGATAGGAGTCACCAAGGTGGAGAAGTGGGGAATAAATTGCCGGTAATAATTTGCGAAGCCCAGGAAGCGTTGTATCGCCCGAAGGCCGACAGGACGGGGCCATTGTAGCACCGCAGAGAGTTTTGCTGGGTCCATCTTCAGGCCCTTAGCCGAGACTATGTACCCGAGGAAAGGCAGGCTGGTCTGGTGGAATAAACATTTCTCCAGCTTGGCGTACAGCCGATTGCTGCGCAGACGTCGCAGTACCTGGCGCACTTGCGTCCGATGAGTCTGAAGATCAGGGGAGAAAATCAGGATGTCATCTAGATAGACTATGACGCAGGAGTTCCCGGAAGATATCATTGACAAATTCTTGGAACACAGCTGGAGCGTTACAGAGCCCAAAGGGCATCACGAGGTACTCGAAATGTCCATCTCGGGTACTAAAAGCCATCTTCCACTCGTCCCCATCCCGAATTCTGATGAGGTTATAGGCTCCTCGGAGATCTAATTTGGAGAACACCATAGCCCCCTTGAGGCGGTCAAAAAGTTCCGAGATCAGTGGGAGAGGGTAGCGGTTCTTCACGGTGATTTTATTTAGTCCTCTGTAGTCAATACACGGACGGAGGGAACCATCCTTCTCCTGCATGAAGAAAAACCCAGCTTCGGGTGGGGAAGAGTATTTTCGGATAAACCCTTTCTGTAAGTTCTCTTGTATGTAGGCCGACATGGCCTGAGTCTCCGGCACGGACAGCGGATAGACCCTTCCCCGGGGAGGACTGGTTCCAGGGAGGAGGTCATTTGGGCAGTTGTAAGGCCGATGTGGCGGCAGCGTATCGGCCTCCTTCTCGGAGAATACATCCCCAAAGTCCTGGCAAAGGCTTGGCGAGTGGATGAGGAGAAGTGGTAGGCACCGGGCGTGGTACCTCCAAACAGAGGTTCTGGCATTCCAGTCCCCAACACAGGACCTCGCCTGTCTTCCAATCGAGCGTAGGGGCGTGACGTTGGAGCCAGGGAAGCCCCAAAAGGATCGCCGAGGAAGCACGAGACAGAACGTGGAACCTGATCTTCTCCTTGTGTAGAGCCCCCACACGGAGGGTCACTGGCCGGGTTATGTACTGGATGGGGTCACTGAGGAGCTCCCCACTGACCGAAGAAATAAGCAGAGGCTTTTCCAGACGGACTACTGGCACGTGGTATTGGGATACCAAGGAGGCATGGATGAAGTTCCCGGCTGACCCAGAGTCCAGGAAGGCAGCACTCCGGAACGATAGGCCAGCATCAGAGGACACTTCCACTGGTATCATCAAACGTGGAGAGGAGGAAACAGCACCTAGGGACGCCTCTCCTACGGCACCTAGGTGTGAGCGTTTCCTGAACGCTGGAGATGTAGCGGACAGCTTCTGCGGAAATGGTCCGGGCTGGCGCAGTAGAGGCATAGGTTCTCTGCTCGACGGCGGGTCAATTCTTGCTCCGATAAATGGGCCCGGTCCACTTGCATAGGTTCCACATCGGAGGCTTGAGGGGGTGACAATGGAGAACGCTGGAATACCGGAGCCAGGCGAAACTGCCGACGGGGGCGTGCAGAGTCTCTCTCTTGGCGGAGCTCCTCCTGCCTCTCAGCAAACGTTACATCGATGCGGGTGGCCAGGTGAATTAATTCGCTCAGGGAGAACGAGAGGTCTCTTGCCGCCAAAGCATCTTTTACCCTGCTGGACAGACCCTTTTTGAAAGTAGCACAGAGGGCGGCATCATTCCAAGTGAGCTCAGAAGCCAGGGTACGAAATTGGACTTCATAGTCTCCCACAGACGAATCGCCCTGACGAAGGCTCAGGAGCGCGGGCTCTGCAGAGGATGCACGCGCTGGCTCCTCGAAGACGGTGCGGAATCATGGAGAAAGCTCTGTAGATCCGCGGTCACAGGGTCATTCCGGTCCCAGAGGGGAGTTGCCCACGCCACGGCATTCCCGGACAGCAGACTCACCACGAATGCCACCTTAGACCTCTCCGAGGGAAACTGATCCGCCATCAGTTCCACGTGCATGGAGCACTGGGTAATAAAGCCCCGGCAGAGCTTGGGATCCCCGGCAAAGCTGGAGGGTAATGGAAGCCGAAGCTTGGGTCCCACAGACCAGGAGCGAGGTCAGGTGAGTGGATGGGACGGGTGCGACTACGGCCTGCAGCGCGGCCCGCGGCACCACCCGTCCCCGCCGGGGACCCGCCGAGAGGGACACGGGTGGGCCCGCGGTCCATGGACCGGATGGCGGCGCTACCCGTTACAACAGGGTTAAGGACGCCCTTGCAGCTAGGGATCTTCCATCTTCTCTGGGCGAACAGATCCACCTGGCCACTCGCATAAACATGCGTTTCACGGAGAGCAAGGAAGAGCTCCGCCAGGAACAGGACTTGGCACGACCTCGCCGACTACCTCTTCTGGCTCCTGTGTTCCAGAGGTCTCCGCTGCCGCTCCCGCAGGTCTCCACCGAGGAACCCATGCAGGTAGATCGGGCCCACTTGTCAGATCAAGAGCTGTCCCGACGTCGGGCGGAAAATCTTTGCCTCTACTGCGCCAGTCCGGAAAATCTCTGCCGAAGCTGTCCGCAGCGCCCCCAGCGCTCGGGAAATGCTCGCCCCTAGGAGCCATAGGAGAGGCGTTCCTAGGTGCTAATTCTCCCTCTCCACGATTGTTGTTGCCAGTGGAAGTAACAACGGATGCTGGTCTATCGTTCCGGGTCTCTGCCTTCCTGGCAGCCGGGAACTTTATTCATGCCTCCCTGGTGTCCCGTTACCGCTTGCCAGTGGTCAGTCTGGAGAAGCCCCTGCTTATCTCTTCCATCAGTGGGGAGCTCCTTAGCGACTCCATACAGTACGTAACCCGGCCAGTGTCCCTCCGTGTAGGGGTCTTGCACAAGGAGAAGATCACTTTTCACGTTCTGCCTCGTGCTTCCTCGGCGATCCTGTTGGGGCTACCCTGGCTGCAACGTCACGCCCCTATGCTGGATTGGAAGACAGGCGAGGTCCTGCATTGGGGATCGGAGTGCCAGGATCTCTGCTTGGTGGCACCACGCCCAGTGCCCACCTCCTCTCCACAGTCGCCCTTCAAGCCTCGGCCAGGCCTGCCAGCGGAGAACCAGGACTTTAGGGACGTATTCTCGGTGAGACAGGCTGAGACCCTGCCGCCCCATCGGCCGTATGACTGCCCGATTGACCTTCTCCCCGGACCCAGCCCCCCGCGGGGAAGGGTTTACCCGCTGTCCGTGCCGGAGTCTAGGGCCATGTCCGTCTATATACAGGAAAATTTACTGAAAGGCTTTATTCGCAAATCCTCCTCTCCAGCCGGTGCCAGGTGCTTCTTCTTTCAGATAATAGTTGGCTCACTTCGTCCGTGCATTGATTACAGAGGGCTAAAAAAAATCACCGAGAATAATAACTAACCCCTACAGATGAACTCTGTGCTCTTTGACTGACTCCGGGGAGCCAAGGTATTCACCAAGTTGGACCTAAGGGGGGCCTACAACCGTATCAGAATTCGAGAGTCGGACGAGTGGAAGACGGCATTTAATACTCGTGATGGGCATTTTGAATACCTCGTGATGCCCTTTAGGCTATGCAATGCCCCTGCTGTATTTCAGGAATTCGTCAATGACGTCTTCAGGGACCTTCTTTACATCTGCGTCATAGTATATCTAGACGATATCCTGATTTTCTCTCCAGACATGCAGACTCATCGGGTACAGGTGCGCCAGGTTCTACGACGTTTGCGTAACAACCGACTGTATGCCAAGCTGGAGAAGTGTCGGTTCCACCAGGCCAGCCTTCCGTTCCTCGGGTACATTGTCTCCGATCGGGGTCTACAGATGGACCCAGCAAAACTCTCTGCGATCCAGCAGTGGCCACGACCTGTCGGCCTTCGGGCTATACAACGCTTCCTGGGGTTCGCCAACTACTACCGGCAATTCATTCCCCATTTCTCTACATTGGTGGCTCCCATCGTGGCTCTCACTAGGAAGAACGCAAGTCAGAAATGTTGGCCTCCGGCAGCCGAGAAAGCATTCTTCGAGTTAAAGACAGCTTTTGCCTCAGCACCTATATTGGTCCGTCCAGATCTGGAGAAACCCTTCTCTCTAGAGGTGGATGCCTCTTCTGTGGGAGCGGGGGTGATTCTTACACAGAAGGCAAGACACTCACTTGCGGTTTCTTTTCTAAGACCTTCTCACCGGCGGAACGAAATTATGCCATAGGAGATCGGGAACTTTTGGCCATCAAATTGGCTCTGGCGGAATGGCGACATTTGCTGGAGGGAGCTCGACACCCATTTGACGTCTTCACGGACAACAAGAATCTCCAGTACCTCCAGACGGCCCAGCGTTTAAATCCTCGCCAGGCCAGGTGGTCACTTTTTCTCCCGTTTCGACTTCCAGATCCACTTCCGACCGGCCGAGAAGAACGTCAAGGCTGATGCCCTCTTCCGTGCTTCTGATGTTACCAGAGAAGAACCAGTGTCTCAGCATATCATTGCTCCTGAACAGCTGGTCCACGTGGCTCCTGTGGAGAAAAATTCTGGAGTGGGAGCATAGTTCTCTTCTGGCCAGCCACCCCGGGATACGGAAGTCCCACGCCCTTATTTCGCGGCGCTACTGGTGGCCAACTCTGCTCCAGGACGGTAAGGATTTCGTTCTCTCCTGTGCCACGTGTGCCCGGAACAAGGTCCCACGCCATAGGCCCACGGGCCTCTTAGTCCCTCTGCCCGTTCCAGAGTCCCCATGGACACACATAGGCATGGACTTCATCACGGACCGACCTTCCTTCCTCCTCAGGGAATTCTGTCATCTGGGTGTTCACGGACTGATTTTCGAAGATGTCCTACTTCGTGCCACTTCCTGGTCTTCCCTCTGCTCCTCAATTGGCGGGTCATTTCTTCCATCACAATTTTCGCCTGCATGGGTTACCCTCGCACATCGTTTCGATCGGGGCGTTCAATTTGTCTCCAGATTTTGGCGTGCCCTGTGTTCTCGCTTACAGGTCAAGTTGGACTTCTCTTCTGCCTATCATCCCCAGACAAATGGTCAAGTGGAGAGAGTAAATCAGATCTTGGGGGGAATACCTACGTCATTTCGTATCCGGTCGCCAGGACAATTGGGCCGAGCTGATTCCTTGGGCTGAGTTCTCCTACAATCATTGGGACTCTGACTCTACGGGTGTTTCTCCATTCTTCGTGGTCTACGGTCGTCACCCATGCCCTCCCCTCCCTTTGGCTACGGCTTCCAAGGTTCCCGCTGTGGATAACCAAGCTTGGGATATCAAGGCCATTTGACGGGAGACCCGACATGCCTTACTCCAGGCTTCGACCGGCATGAAGACCCAGGCCGACAAGAGGAGAAGATCTCCTCCAACGTTCCTTCCAGGGGACAAGGTTTGGCTTTCTTCCAGATATGTACACCTCAAGATCCCCAGCTATAAGTTGGGTCCACGGTTTCTGGGACCTTTCAGAGTACTCCGGCAGCTGAATCCAGTGTCCTACAAGCTCTGCCTACCCCCATCTCTCCGGATTCCGAACGCTTTCCACGTCTCCCTTCTAAAGCCCCTGGTCTTGAACCGGTTCTCTCAGAGGAGTGAGTCACCGTCTCCAGTAATAGAGTCTTCTGATGTTTTTGAAGTAAACAACATCTTGACCATGAAGAACATCAGGGGTAAGCGGTTCTTCCTTGTTGATTGGTCCCTGCCCAGGACGAGTAGCGCCGCTGGCTGCGGGACGGGCTGCGGGCACACTCGCTCTAACTACTCACCAAATCACGTTCCTGTTCTGTCCGCGTCCTCTGCCGGCCGAGGCGCGCGCGCGCTCGTTCTTGTAAATTTAAAGGACCAGCGCACCGGTAATTGGCTAATTGCCGGGCGCTGCCCCTATACATTGGTTAGATCCACGGGACTTCCTTGCTGGATCTATGTTGCCCCGTGCCTTAGAAAAAGCGTTCCTAAGTGTCTTCTTGCCTTGCCGTGTACCCGACCTCCTGCTACGGTTCTTGACTTCCAAATCTCTGCCGCCTGCCCTGACCTTCCTGCCTGCCCACGACTACGGTTCTAGCCTCTCGATTCTGTACCTCACTGCACCTCGGCCACCGCCGCAAGCCTGCCGCGTCATGGGGAAGCGACCTGGTAGAATCCCGCCGCAGCAAGTCTATCCCGCTTTGCGGCGGGCTCTGGTGAAAACCGGGACCTACTTAGACTCTGCCCCTGGCGCGGTTGTTGCCACCGCTTGTGGTGGTCCAGTGGATCCACTATCCTGGCCGTTACAGAGAACTGGTGAGAGATGGGTACACATGCTTTTAAATCAAGGCTAGCGTCGCCACTGACAGTTATTCACATGTTTCTACCTATTCAAAGTAATAGGTTTGTCAGTTGAGGTGGGCGGGGCTAGCCTCAGGTGGGCAGGTTTTGAAAATAAACTAACTCTGACTCTTTTATGGCTGAAAACTGCAGATTTAAAGGGGTTGTCTCACTACGAAGATCATAGTTGAAAATGTGGGGACCAAAAATCTAAGGATGTACATCCTTGGTTACTATTGGCAAAGTGCTACGGTTTTAGAGAACGGGATGGTTTACATGTGCTTAGCAACGGTGTTTGTTTACTGGTCAGGGAAGCATTCTGTCCTGCCCAGGTTGTGCACATGCAAAGGAAAGGCAGGCAGGCAAGAAGGAGAAGCAGTGAGAGGACATGCAGGAGGGTTGTATGTATTGTATCCTCTTCACTGCCTCTCCTCCATCCCTGTGGCTGCCAATACACACATCCTTGTGGCTGCCAATACACCCTCCCCCGCTCTTCACTGCCTCTTGTCCCTGCATGTCGCTGCCAATACACACAACCTCCCTGCAAGTCCTCTCACTGCTTCTCCTCCTTGCCTGCCAATACACACATCCCTGCCCCTCCTCTTAACTGCCTTTCCTTTGCATGTGCACGACCTGGGCAGGACAGAATGCTTCCCTGACCAGTAAACAAACTGCTAAGCGCATGTAAACCAGCCCGTTCTCTAAAACCGTAGCACTTTGCCAATAGTAACCAAGGACGTACATCCTTAGATTTTTGGTCCCCACATTTTCAACTATAATCTTCGTAGTGAGACAACCCCTTTAAGCATTAAATACTCTAAAACTACAGCATCTTACAGAACAAGGGACACGACCCTGGAAACAGCATGTCTGCCACTAGCTTGTGCTGCCCTCAGCAAGGGGGGCATAATCTATGTGACAGGTTCTCTTTAATGTTATGCCTGTAATTTGCACCAACCTTACACAAAGTTGTTCTTTCTTCTTTTTAAGTTTATTCTGCACACATCCTAGTCTAGAAAGCATCTCCTTCTTCCCTAGGCCTAGTTCACATTTACGTTGGAGGTTCTATTCAGAGCCTCTGTTGCAGATTTCATCAAAGTGATGGAAAAAACAGTAAAACAGACACTGTGACGGAAACCCGATGGACCCCACTGCAGTTAATGGGGTCTGTGGTCGGCAATCGTGTCCATCTGGAAACGAATCCGGTTTCACCTCTGCGATGGAGGCTCTAAACAATTTATTATTATTTTATTTTATACTACCAGAATCATTTTATTTTTTTTTAAATGCACAGGCTTGTAATCATAGTGAGAATCAAAGTTTCCCTTTTAACCTCTTATTGCCACGTCATCATAATAATATGGCTCTTCATTTTTTTTCCTCCCTGTCTTCCAAAAGCCAGAACTTTTTTATCTTTCCATCTGCAAAAACATATGAGGGTAATTATGTTGCCACTGACTGTACTGGGGTGCCAAGTGAAAAAAAATATACATGCACCATGTTTGCAGGGGTTTTGTTTTTACGGCGTTCAGTATGAATGATGCAATATCTGTAGTCTGCAGGTTGGTACAATTCCATTGATACCAAATATGTAGGCCTTTCGTTATGTTTCAGTACTTTTTAAAAAAAAAAATATATTCTCTATCGCTTAAATTTGCACTGCAGAACCATTTTCTGCTTTTGTTTTTCCAGCCAGGGACCAGGGTGACGTTGCATATTTTGCAAACTGAAGTGTAGATTTTATTGGTACTGTTTTGAAATACATGCAACTGTCTGATTTCTTTTTATTCCAATTTTTAGAGGATGTGAAATGACAAAAAAAAAACACAATTTTAGCGTTTTGAACTTTTTTTCTTCTACGGTGATTAGCGTATGGGATAAATGGTGTCATACTTTAAAAGACCTGACTTTTACGAACATAGCGATACCAATTACACTACTGTTCAAAAGTTTGGGGTCACTTAGAAATGTCCTTATTTTTGAAAGAAAAGCAGTTTTTTGCAATGAAGCTAACATTAAATGAATCAGAAATACACTCTATACATTGTTAATGTGGTAAATGACTATTCTAGCTGCAAACTTCTGATTGTTAATGCAATATCTATATAGGTGTATAGAGGCCCATTTCCAACAACCATTACTCCAGTGTTCTAATGCTACATTGTGTTTCTTAACTGTGTAACAAAGCTATTGGATATTTTGAACACCATTGAAAACCCTTATGCAAGTACAGCTGAAAACAGTTTTGCTGATTAGAGAAGCTATAAAACTGCCCTTCCTTTGAGCTAGTTGACAATCAGGAGCATTACATTTGTTGGTTCGATTAAACTCGCAAAATGGCCAGAAAAAGAGAACTTTCATGTGAAACTCGACAGTCTATTCTTGTTCTGAGAGATGAATGCTATTCCATGCGAGAAATTGCCAAGAAACTGAAGATTTCCTACAACGGTGTGTACTACTCCCTTCAGAGGAGAGCACAAACAGGCTCTAACCAGAGTAGAAAGAGAAGTGGGAGGCCCCGCTGCACAACTGAGCCACAAGATAAGTACATTAGATTCTCTAGTTTGAGAAATCGATGCTTGACAGGTCCTCAACTGGTAGGATCATTAAATAGTACCACAAAACGCCAGTGTCAACGTCTATAGTGAAGAGGCGACTCCGGGATACTGGCCTTCAGGGCAGAGTGGCAAATAAAAAGCTATATCTGAGACTGGCTAATAAAAGGAAAAGATAAATATGGGCTAAAGAACACAGACATTGGACAGAGGAAGATTGGAAAAAAGTGTTATAGACAGACGAATTGAAGTTTGAGGTGTTTGGATCACACAGAAGAACATTTGTGGACGCAGAACAACTGAAAAGATCCTGGAAGGGGGCCTGACGCCATCTGTCAAGCATGGTGGAGGTAATGTGATGGTCTGGGGTTGCTTTGGTGCTGGTAAAGTGGGAGATTTGTACAAGGTAAAAAGTGATTTTGAATAAGGAAGGCTATCACTCCATTTTGCAACGCCATGCCATACCCTGTGGACAGCGCTTGATTGGAGCCAATTTCATCCTGCAACAGGACAATGACCCAAAGCACGCCTCCAAATTATGTAAGAACGATTTTGGGGAGAAGCAGGCAGCTGGTATTCTATCTGTAATGGAGTGGCAGTGCTGTCACCAGATCTCAATCTCATTGAGCTGTTGTGGGAGCAGCTTGAACGTATGGTACGCAAAAAGTGCCCATTAAACCAATCCAACTTGTGGGAGCGGCTTTTGGAAGCATGGGGTGAAATTTCTCCAGATTACCTCAGCAAATTAACAGCTTTAATGCCAAAGGTCTGCAATGCTGGAATTGCTGCTAAGGGAGCATTCTTTAACGAAAGCAAAGTTTGAAGTAGAAAATTATTATTTCAAATAAAAATCATTATTTCTAACCTTGTCAATGTCTGAACTATATTTCTATTAATTTTATAAAAGTATGAGTTTTGAGAGAAAACACAGAATTGTCTGGGTGACCCCAAACATTTGAACGGTAGTGTATATGTAATTTTTTTTATACTTTTATTTGTAAAATGGCAAAAGGGGAGTGATTTGAACATTTAGGGCCACATGTATGAAAACTGTCTAGGTCTAAAACTCTCTTTGTTGCCCATAGCATCCAATCAGAGCGTCCCTCTAATTTTTCCAGAGCACTATATGAAATGAGCGGGGAGCTCTGATTGGTTGCTATGGGCAACAAAGTGAGTTTTAGACCCAGACAGTTTTCATAAATGTGGCCCTTAATATTTTTTATTAAAGAAGGGTATACCATTATGGCGGTTCTATTACTTGCTACCTAAGGTACAAATTAATAGAAGCAATAACATGACGGCTATGGAAGCCTTCATTTGACTTCCAGCTGCCATTGTAACTAATCTGTACATTCACCAATTCATTTAGACACTGTGGCTGTGATCTCTGCGGTGTCTAAAGGGTTAAACAGCAGGGATCAGAGTCAGCTCAGTTCTCTGCTGTTATTGGTAGGTGTCTGCTGTAATAATCAGCTGGCACCCAACGTGCATATCGCAGGCTTAACGAGTGAGCCCACTTCATACAAACTTACCAGCATATCAAATGTCACCAAAAGGTTAAATGGGCAAAATGTATTATTTTTGCATTTAACAAAATATTCATGGGACTAGAAAAACTAATTTTCTAATTCATTTTTATAAAATTTTGCTTACTTTATTATCCCTTAGCTTTCCTTGGCAGGCTAATACAACTGCAAGTCACCCCATATGCGTCCCTTTAGTGACCTTCATCTAATAGATCTGGTATTGTATTTTTACATTGCCAAATCTATTACTATTTATGTGGTCAAGTGAAGAAAGGAGAAAGCAAATGCAGTGTTTACATGATCCAAAGTCCAGGGAGGGGGAAGTCCTGGATAATAAAGTAAGCAAAATTATTAAAAGTCCATTACAAAGCAAATTAATTTCTAATAATGTAAGCCCTTACTGGTAGTGAATAAACGATACAAAAAGCAGGTCCACACATGGCTAGCTTAATCCATGCAGAATCTGCATCTGAATCTGTTACACCTCTGTTACATTAAAAAATCCTTCATTGAAAGGATGAATCTGAAGAGAAATTCCCAAACAGAAGTTGAAATGCTGCGGTTTTAAAAATGTGGACCACATTGCATTGGTTCAAATTTCAGGATGAACATAATTTCATTTTTTTTTTTTAAATGAACTAAAGAACATGAACTAGAGACCATTCTTTAACTTTAGAATGCGCATGTCCAACAGTTCATTGTTTCAGTACTTTTTGTACAACTTACTGGTCTCTTACAAGGAGCTTTATGGCAAAATTTTCAACAGGTGTTTGATTCCTGAATTGCCCAATAAATTTAGGGATCAATTTGATTTGGGCTTTGTAATGGACTTTTAATAATTTTGCTTACTTTATTATCCACAACTTCCCCCTGCCTGGGCATTGGATCATGTAAACACTGCAGTTGCTTTCATCATCTGGTTCCACAGGGCATTGTTTACAATGAAGCGATCATCAGTGTGTGATGGAGCCAAAGGACGTCCACTTCTTTGACTTTCTGTGACTCTTCTAGTCGCTCTGTATCTCTGTAGAAACTTACTGATGACACTCTCTGACACTCTAAGCTCAGTGGCCACTTCTGTCTGACAGCACCCTTCTTGAAGCCTCGCAATGGTGAGGTACTATTGATCAACTGTAAGGTATTGTCTTGGTCTAGTGATGTCAAAATGTGAACAGTGTGATGAGGAGAACTGTTTAAATCCCAATTCAAATTGATCCCTAAATTTATTGGGCAATTCAGGGATCAAAATGTTGGAATTTTGATTTGTCTTGAAGATCAGCAAGGGGCCCTTCAAAAAATTTCTAAAAAAATGAACCCTTTTAACATGGGGCCCCTTTTTTTACGTTTAGGAAAAAAAAAAAAAAAAATAAGAAAATTTTATGTATTTTAAATCCCAAAAATTTTAAACCCTTTTGCTTGAGAAAGGGGGGCTCATCCTAAAACCTTGGCGGTGTGGGGTACACAATTTTGGGATTTTCCCGACCCAAATTTGCTTGTCCCAAAAATTTTAAAGTAAATACTGTCAATTAAAGCATATGTAAAGTCTGTTTATATTTTAAAGGGGCTGTCTTTTAAAATTGAAAATTTTTTTTCTTTATTCCCGTTTTTCCTTTGGGTTAATTTTTAATTCAGGGGTGTTTACCCGGGGTTCCCACTGGTGCCGTAGAAAGGTTGTTGCTAAGAACCCCGTTGGAGCCCTTGGATAATTTAAACAGGTCTGTAGCTATAGCGACCCAAAGGAGCTGATGCACTTTAAAGGTTGGGTATCTTGGGAAAAGGTAGGAAAATGTTAAGGGGCCTTTTTTTTTCCCAAATTTAAATTTTTTTTTTTGCAAGCTTAAAAATAAAAAAACAAACAGTGTGAGACAACCCCCTTTTAAAGGGTTGAACAGGTTTTATTGTCCCCTTTTTTTTTGATGAAAATTCAAAAAAAAAGATGTTTTTGAAAAAAGAGAAACGAAAACTTAAAAAAAAGTAAAAAAAATTAAAAATAAAAAATAATAAAAAATTTTAATTTTTTTTAATAGGCCAAAAATTTTCCCCAGGGACTTTAAAATTTTGGGCGGTTTTTGGGGACAGGGCAAAATAAATAAATGAACAAAGAAAGTTACTTACAGTGAACACAAGGTGGGGAAAGGGCCCCCGCCGAATCTTAAAAATTATTAGGGGTTTTTAAGGAGAAAGGGTAAAAGTTTCTGATTTACAATGGTTCCCCGCCATGTGACATAAATATGGGGTTTTTACGTTAAAAATTTTGGGTGAATTGCCCCCCAAACATTTCATCTATAACGTTAAGTTTCGCCCGGGGGGGGGGGAGGGGGGACCGTGACTTTAAAGGGGTTTTTGGTAAGGGCCGACTGAGAAAAGTTTTCAGGGCCCTTTTAAAGCTATTAAGTTTTGAGTGGTTATCGGTTTGGGAGGGATGTTAGAGAACTTTGGGGGCCCTGTGAATCTTGGAACGGGATTGGGGGGTTTCGGAAGATTGTGAGGGGTTTAAAAATTTATATCTTTAGCGAGCGGGGGGAGCGGGGGAGGGGGGTAGAAGAGATTTAGGGAAAGGGGCAAATGTTGGGAGAGCTTTTATGAGAGTGATGGTTTATGTTGAAAATGTACTTTTGGGAAAAGGAACCAAATGGGAGTGACTGACACGGAAAGGCTCAGTATAAAAGGGGTGGAAAAAAGAAACCGGGGGGGGCTGCATTAGGAAGACTGGAGGGGGGGAGGTTTTACAGAAGGGGGTAGGCAGGGAGTTGCAAGTAGTCCCCCCGGGGGGAAAAGGGGAAAAAGAGAAACAAAAAAAGTTTTTATAGTTTCCCCAGTGAAAAAGGAAGGATTTTGGAGATGTTTTGAGGGGGAAGAAGGACGGCAAGGGAATTTGGGTATTTGGGGATGAAAGAAATTTGGGAATTTTATAGACCCCCGGCGGGTCCCCGACCTAGGGGTTAAGGTGGTGGCCCCCCCATGAAAGAAAGGGGGGGGGGAAAGGGGGTTGTAGATGGGTGGGGGGTTAAATAGAAGTTCAGTTTTAGTGAGGGTTTTTATTTAAATACCGGGAGGACATGTGTCAGGAAAGCGGACAGACAGTTTAAAAGGTTTTTTGTAATCAGGGGGGGAGGATGTCCGGGGGGGGTGTTAAAAAATGGGTGTCATCAACGTAGAGTTTGGGCCTTTAAAACCCAAATTTTCTATTAAAATTTTTCCAAAAGGGGGCCCTTTTAGAGTGAAAAGAGGAGAAACCAAGAAGGACCCCCAGGAAACCCCCAGCAAAGGAAAAGGAATTAGGAAGAACCCGCAAAAGGACACTGAAGGGGGTTTGAAAGGTAAAATGAGAACCAAAAAAGGGGAGCGGTGTCCCGGGGCCAAAAGGTGTGAGCATGCTGAGGAGAAATTGGTGATAACCCGTTTTTCAAAGATGCAGAGAGGGCCCAAAAAAGCAACAATGATATTGCCCCGAGATTTTAAACTGTTAGGAGTCAATTTGGGGAAATTTTGTAGAAAACGTTTCCTGGAAGGGAGGGGGCCCGGAAACCCGATTGAAAAGGATCGAGAAGTTAGCAGAGAAGATAGCGAAAATTTGGCCGGGGAAATAGACCAAGGTTAGGAGTTTTTGGGGTTGGGAAAGGGGGTTGGATGGGCGGTTTGTTATCAGCGCAAAGGTTGGGGCCCGAGTGGGGGGTTTCGTAAAAGGGGTTTTAACAGCATTTTAAAGGAAGATGGGAAAATCCCCGAAAGGGGGAAAAGAGGTTAAGATTTTCAGTAAGAAAGAGAGAGGGTGGGGGAGATAGAATGGAAAGGGGGGAGGGAAAAGGGGTATAGAGAGGTGGGGGGCCGCCGACAGAGAAGTGGGCACTTTTTCTTTGTTTGCGGGTCAAGAGCTGAGGTTTGGTGGGGGATTTTTGGGGGGGGTGAAAAAGGTGCGTTGGGGTTTTTAGTTGAATGTTTTTCCGGGTTTTGTTAATTTTTTTTTCTTTGGTGAGTGGGTTTCAGGGAAGAGGGGCATGAAGGAGGGGGGAGCTTTTGGCCTTTGAAGGGGGTGGAAAGGGGAAAAAAGGCTTTTTGGGTTGTTGTTTTTAAAAGGGTTTCGATGAAAGGGGGGTGAAATTTTTTTGTTTTTTTGGGGATGAAAGGGGAGTTTGATAAGTCCCGAGCATGAATTTGTATTTGGGGAAAAAGTCTGCAGGGAGTTCGCTTTCCAAGACCTAAAACTGGAACATCGCTGCGGGTGGCGAGTTGAGGCTTTTGATGGCTGTGGGGATCTGAACCTTTGGGGGTCGGGGTTTTTTTCGGTGCCAATGGTCCAGGGGGTGGAGGGGAGTTTCATTTATTGTTTGGAAGAGTTCAGGGCAGGAGGGGAGGAATTGGGGGCATTTGGGGTGTATGGGCAAACTGGGAAAAACCCCGGGGTTTTTATGGGTGGATTTTTCGAAAGGGGACGGGAGGGGTGGGCCCAAAAAAGGGAAATTTTGTAATAAAATGGAAGGAAAAAAGAAATTTGAATAGAGAAGTGTTTAAAGGGAAAAATTTAAATTTTGAGATTTAGGAAAAGGAAACAGAAAACCAAACCAGGTAGTTCCCCTCCCTTTTTGGGTGGGAGAGTTGTAAACTGGAAGGCCAAAAGAAAAGGTTTTGTTTTAAAGGAAATTTAGAGGCAGAGGGAGACAAGGGGTCCCTCAATAGGGGGTGTTTTAAAAACACCCCTGAAGAAGGGGTATTTCATTAAGGGGGAAGTGAGGGGAAACAGGCAGAAAAAAGATCTTGGGAAAATGGTGGGGTTGGGGCCCGGGGGTTTAAAGAACCGGAGTTTGGGAAAATGGCGGGAAAGGCTGGGGTTTTTTTGGACCAATTGAAAAGGGGAAAAGGTGAGTTAAATTTTCCCGGGGAAAAACCAATCCACCCCCTTTTTCCAGGGTTTGGGGGGAATTTGGGGCCATAGGGGGAAAGCGGGAAAGGGGAAAACGGGTTTTCAGGGCATGGGCCTTTTTTCGTGAGGGTTTGCAGGTTGAGGGTTTGGAGAGAAAAAGGTTTAAGAACAGCGTTGGGTTTTTTGGGAGGGCGGGGGTCGGGCTTTTAAAAGCACATTTCAAAGGGGGTGGAAAAAAATGTCCTGGAATTTGCAATTAGGGGTTTTGCAGGGGGTTCTATGGGAGGAGGGGTGGGGGTGGGCCCGTAAAAAGGGGGGTGGGCCGGGGGGAAAGGGGAGATGTCACCCGCGCAAGAAACAGGGGAAAAAAAAGAACAGCAGTTTGGGTTTAGTGATGAATTTTGACGGTGTTTTTTTTTAGGGATTTTGTGACAGGGGGTTTTTGGATTAAAGGGGGTGTTGTTAAAACCCCCCAAAGGTTTTTGGGAAGCAAAGGCTTATTAAAATTTTGGGGTTGGGAACCGGGGTGGAAGCAGGGGGAGTCCCGAAAGCCCGCCCCTGGAGCAAGGGGACAAAGGGGTTTTTTTTAAGGGAACCAGAAATTAAAAAAAAAGGCGTTTTTAACCCAGCCCCCTTCCCGGGGGCCCCTTCCCGGGCTAATTTCGGGTTTTTTTTAGATTATCTGGGTTCATAAATTTTCTTTTAAAAACTGGTTATTATAGATATGGGTTTACTTTCTCAAAAGGGTAGACCCGGGCCCCAAAGGTCAAAAGGCTGACCCAAGGAAACCCAATTTAAAACATCCAAAGAGGGTTCAATGGGTAAAAAAATCATGGGCCCCCCGGGCCCGGAAAAGGGTGGAAATTTTAAAATTAAACCAGCAAGGAAATTTCAAATAAAAAATGTATATTGAGAATAAAGTGGTTTTTTATTTAATGAGCAGCACAATTTTGGGTTTTGAAGGGTTGGTTTTGTTCACAAAATTTGGGAAATTTTGCCCCGGGGATTTGCGGTGTATTTGCACTTAATATGCAGCGAGCAATTATGGTAAGCCATAGCTCTCATAGGGAACTATGGATTACGCCTCGTATTGTACACGCGGGGAGATAACTGATAAGTTATGCATGTCTAAGGGGCCGGCGGGCTTCCGGCACCCTGTGCTTCAGGAATACGCGACTCCCACAACACCCGGTGTATTGCGGTGCGTACTGTACACAACGCAATTACGCCGTGTGAACATACCCTTACAATAGGGTAGGGTCACTGTTTCACCAGCAAGCTAGTAAAGGCGTTGGCAGCTGTGTGCAATTGTGGTTTTGTCCACATGCAGCTATCAGACTATTGGAACGACAGGCTCCCAAAGCTTACTGGTACCACGCCTGTGGATGGTCTGGAATTAGTGAAATTATTCAGCTGTATTTTGTATGGACGCTATTCCCGTATGAGGATTAAGGAACAATTTGCCCTGTACTGAGATGAGGTCAGATAGCAACGCTTTACTACATATGAAATGCAGAAATTATTTCTAATGTGAAAGCAGTTTAATTTGTGTCTATTTTAAAGGCTGCTCTTGAAGGTGACATATTTTACTTCTGTTGATGTCCAGAAAAACTCCGATAATCTGGAATCTGATAATCCAGAATTTGTCATGAAAGAAGAAGAAGAGAACTAAAAAGAAGGAAATAATTATATGATTCTCCAGCATAATTTTCGCTTGCTTTTTTTGGTCGGTTTAATTGGAGGTTGTCTTCTCGGTCCACATTTTTATACTTTTTTGTGACTGTTTGATAATTCAGTACCTGTCAAATCTCTTTAATAATAGATAAAAGGAATTTCCATAGAAAGCTTAGAGGTATCTCCACCACAACACAGCAGGGAATGGTGAGGGAACATGAACAGGATCAGAGGACCACATACACACATCACAGTATGAAGTAGTGAAGGAACAGAGGAATCTATTTGTGACAAAAGAGTGATACAGGACTGTACTGAGACCAGAGAGAAGGGAAGAGTTGGTAGGGAGTCAGTCAGGGGAACTACAAAACCCAGTTTCACCCATCGGCCTGTCAGAACAGTGACTGACCACCGCATACACGCAAATCTGCCTGCTTGACAGTTCCCTCATCTCCCACTCTTTGTCATATGCTCAGGTATGAGAACCCTGCTCTACAGCACGTGAGAGAGAATCATTAGGTACTACTAGGACTGGATACACATAGTGACTGTGATACCTGAAGAGGATCTTTCTGTAAGTGAACAAAATGAGATGGGCCCAAAACACATAATAATATAAAACTGAAGTGGTGGCATAAGTAAATAAAGGTATAAATAATACCACTGCATAATAGCGCCAGATATCAGAAACGTATTATTCCATTAAAAAAAAAAAAACTGAATTCATCATCTTCCCACCGTCCCATTCTATCCCTCCACCTGATCTTTCTATCACAGTCAATGGCTACACTCTCTCACCGGCTCCACAAGTCCGCTGCCTTGAGATAACCCTTGACTCCAATCTGTCCTTCAGAACATCCAAGCCTTCACCTCTGCCTGCCGCTTCCACCTAAAAAATATCTCCCGTCCCCGCTCATTCCTTAACTTTGAAAGCACAAAAATGCTGGTCCATGCCCTCATCATCTCACGACTAGACTATTGCAACATCCTTCTCTGTGGCCTCCCAGCAGCACCCTCGTCCCCGGCAACCACCTTAACTCTGCACCAGTCTGATTCATCTCTCTCCCCTATCCTCTGCCTCTCCCCTCTGCCAACCCCTTCCGGTTTTCCCATTGCCCAGCAATCCAGTTAAAAAATTTGAAACCTTGCCCTAAAAGGCTCTCCATAATTCTCTCCTCCTACATATCCCCTTAATCTCCAGAGATATCCCCTACGCAACCTCCGCTCCTCACAGGACCTCTGCTCTGCTCCCCCATTCTACTCCTCCATAACCTCTCCAAGACTTTCCCGTCTTTCCCCCAAACTCTAAACTCACTGCCCCCCCCCACACCCCCCCACTCCACCAGCCCAAAAGAAACCCTAAAACCCATTTTTCAGCATTGCCTATAACCTTTAAAAAACCCTTTTGTTTTCACAAAACCCCCTCCAAAACATGTCTCCCCCCCCTTCTGTCTCTTCCCCCTTCCTTTTAGAGGTGGGGGACCTCTCCCCTTCTGTCCCAAAGTTAGTTATTCATTTGTCCCCTTTTGTACTTGTTTAAATGTTAGTTGAAACCTAAAATGTACAGCGCTCTAGAACCAAGGGCTCTCTAAAATAAATAATAATAAAAAAAAAAAAAAAGGAATAATCTTCTTGCTGCTGAATGCACTCAAACTCTGAGCCCCATTGCAACTGCAGGTTTCCTAATAGCAGGAAACTAAGGCTATGTCTACAAAGCTAAGTTAAAATACCGTCCAAAATCCGACAGTATTTTAACTTCACCGCACCACGTTTTTTGGCGTGGGTTTGCGCCAAAAACCAAAATTGGGTTTAGGTTTTACTTTTGGCCCCGAATTGAATGTACAGGACCAAATGGAAACTGGGCGGAATATCGACGGGTTTTTAAAATCCCCCAAATTCGGCAGAGCAAAACCAAACCGGAAAAAATACATTTTGTTAAAATATACGCAGATTTTTTTACGTGTCTGTGGGGGTAGGGTTTTACAATAGGTTTTTTTGGTGAATTCAAATAAAAAATCCGCCGAAAATCCAGCCAAAAACCTGTGCTTTTTTAGACATACATAAGTATTTTTAATTAATAGTTACAAAATACCATTTTATACAGTTTTCAAACTATCCCCGGGGGAAAGAGAAAAATTTTGGGGGGCCCCGGTAAGTGGGACCCTGGGGATGGCCTAAACGAAGCAATAACATGCAAGATCCAGTGCATCATTACAGTAGCTGTGGGGGGACCCCAGCACCCCAACCAAAATTGGCCCCTTTTTTACCCGAATAAAGCAAGTACACACACTGCTCTATGCACCTGTTTACCCTATTGAGCCATTACTGCCTATTGCGATGTACGGCACTAGATGCTCTTCTATCATTATTATACTGGAGGCTTGTGAGTATCTACCATGATGCATGGCTCCAAGCACTCTTCAATTATTATCATACCGGAGGCTTGTGAGTATCTACCATGATGCATGGCTCCATGTGCTCTTATATTATTATCATACTGGAGGCTTGTATCTACCATGATGCATGGATCCATGCGCTCTTCTTTTATTATCTTTCTGGAGGCTTGTGAGTATCTACCATGATGCATGGCTCCATGCGCTCTTCTATTATTATCATACCGGAGGCTTGTATCTATCATGATGCATGGCTCCATGCGCTCTTCTATTATATTATACCGTAGGCTTGTGAGTACCATGATGCATGGATCCATGCGCTCTTCTATTATTATCATACCGGAGGCTTGTATCTATCATGATGCATGGCTCCATGCGCTCTTCTATTGTTATAATACCGGAGGCTTGTGAGTATCTACCATGATGCATGGCTCCATGCACTCTTCTATTATTATTATCATACCGGAGGCTTGTATCTACCATGATGCATGACTCCATGCACTCTTCTATTATTATTATCATACCGGAGGCTTGTATCTATCATGATGCATGGCTCCATGCGCTCTTCTATTATTATTATCATACCAGAGGCTTGTATCTATCATGATGCATGGCTCCATGCACTCTTCTATTATTATTATCATACCGGAGGCTTGTATCTATCATGATGCATGGCTCCATGCGCTCTTCTATTATTATTATACCGTAGGCTTGTGAGTACCATGATGCATGGATCCATGCGCTCTTCTATTATTATCATACCGGAGGCTTGTATCTATCATGATGCATGGCTCCATGCGCTCTTCTATTGTTATCATACCGGAGGCTGTGAGTATCTACCATGATGCATGGCTCCATGCGCTCTTCTATTATTATCATACCGGAGGCTTGTATCTACCATGATGCATGACTCCATGCACTCTTCTATTATTATCATACCGGAGGCTTGTATCTATCATGATGCATGGCTCCATGCGCTCTTCTATTATTATTATCATACCAGAGGCTTGTATCTATCATGATGCATGGCTCCAGCACACTTCTATTATTATTATCATACCGGAGGCTTGTATCTACCATGATGCATGACTCCATGCACTCTTCTGATTATATATTATCATACCGGAGGCTTGTATCTATCATGATGCATGGCTCCATGCGCTCTTCTATTATTATTATCATACCACATGCTTGTATCTACCATGATGCTTGGATCATTGCAATCTTCTTTTATTATTATCATACCGGAGGCTTGTATCTACCATGATGCATGACTCCATGCACTCTTCTATTATTATTATCATACCGGAGGCTTGTATCTACCATGATGCATGGCTCCATGCGCTCTTCTATTATTATCATACCGGAGGCTTGTATCTACCATGATGCATGGCTCCATGCGCTCTTCTATTGTTATCATACTGGAGGCTTGTGATTATCTACCATGATGCATGGCTCCAAGCACTCTATTATTATCATACCGGAGGCTTGTATCTATCATTATGCATGGCTCCATGCGCTCTTCTATTATTATTATCATACCGGAGGCTTGTGAGTATCTATCATGATGCACGGCTCCATGCACTCTTCTATTATTATTATCATACCGGAGGCTTGTATCTCTCATGATGCATGGCTCCATGCGCTCTTCTATTATTATTATCATACCAGAGGCTTGTGAGTATCTACCATGATGCATGGCTCCATGCGCCCTTCTATTGTTATCATACCAGAGGGTTGTATCTATCATGATGCATGGCTCCATGCGCTCTTCTATTATTATTATCATACCGGAGGCTTGTATCTATCATGATGCATGGCTCCATGCGCCCTTCTATTATTATCATCATACCAGAGGCTTGTATCTATCATGATGCATGGCTCCATGCACTCTTCTATTGTTATCATACCGGAGGCTTGTATCTACCATGATGCATGACTCCATGCACTCTTCTATTATTATTATCATACCGGAGGCTTGTATCTACCATGATGCACGGCTCCATGCACTCTTCTATTATTATCATACAGGAGGCTTGTGAGTATCTACCATGATGCATGGCTCCATGCGCTCTTCTATTATTATCAAACTGGAGGCTGGTATCTACCATGATGCATGGCTCCATGCGCTCTTCTATTACTATCATACCGGAGGCTTGTGAGTATCTACCATGATGCATGGCTCCAAGCACTCTATTATTATCATACCGGAGGCTGGTGAATATCTACCATGATGCATGGCTCCATGCGCTCTTCTATTATTATCATACCGGAGGCTGGTGAATATCTACCATGATGCATGGCTCCATGCGCTCTTCTATTATTATCATACCGGAGGCTTGTGAGTATCTACCATGATGCATGGCTCCATGCGCTTTTCTATTATTATCATACCGGAGGCTTGTGAGTATCTACCATGATGCATGGCTCTATGCGCTCTTCTATTGTTATCATTCCAGAGGCTTGTGAGTATCTACCATGATGCATGGCTCCATGCGCTCTTCTATTACTATCATACTGGAGGCTTGTATCTACCATGATGCATGGCTCCATGCACCCTTCTATTATCATACCAGAGGCTTGTGAGTATTTATGGGATCCACCTTGTGTCTCTACTTATTTATTTGAGAATTAGCACCCACTGATATGTCAATTTATGGATAAATACATCAGTTAACACAGTAAACTATATTTAAAGGTATAAATATTGGGGAGTGTGTTACCGGTTATATATATAATCTCGTATAATCAATTTTTGGGAGTTTTGTTAGTTGTTTCATTTTCCCCATATTGGTATACCTACTGTGGTTTCTCTGTTTTTCTCCTTGATAAACCTGTGACATAACATTGAAGATTTCAGGAATAAGATTTTTTGTTGTGTTTATTGTGGAGACTCTATGGCAAACATTGTCTGTAGTATTTATTGTACCACACAATTAGGACAGCTCACAATTGAGACTTTAGTGGTCTGTATAAAATTTTTATCCTTTCTGTGCCATATTGGATTTGTTTAGCTGTACTTCTGTATTGTTATTCTACACCTATGGCCTTTCAGGTATAGTGTAGGCTATTATAGGGATTTCTTCCAGTGTGGGGTCACCCCTGTCGGGGCGGTAGTCCTCATTAGGTAGTGTGGTTTGTTAGGGTGCACTAGGGTTTATTTGTATAGCATTTTAAATAAAAGTGATGTTTTTATTTGATATTTTTTTTAGGACATACGTATTTGTACTGTGACGTCATAAGGGTGTTTGGGTTATATTCTACTATAATGGTTATGTGGTTTGGTCCAATCCATATCATTGTCCAAAACTGGCTCTTTGAGTTTAATTTTTTTGCCATAAATATGAGAGAACCAACATAGTAGTGTTAGATAGGGATAGCCACAAGCTTTTTATTTCCAACAAAAAAGGTGAAATGTTTGCGGTGCTGAGTAGACCCCTTCAACCTATGTCCCCATAGCAGTTGCTACAGTTACTACAGCTATAGTTACCATAGCCCATGAACTCAGTCCATAACAATTAAGTGGTACGTTGACACGATGGATTTAGATGCTGAAAATTTCAGCGCCAAATCAGCGTGATATTCCTCTTTGGAACTTCAGGTGAGGTCAAGACACAGATTTTTAGAAGCAGATTTTATGCTTCCTATATTCTATATCTATAATGTGAGGCTTGAAATCTGCCTCAAAGAATTGAATGTTAATTTTTTTTTCAGTGCTGAAAAGAATTTCAGCCTCATGTGAATAACTACACTGATTTTCCATAGGGAATAGTGAAAGTCGCATCACAGTCAGATTGGACGCTGATCCTGAGGCAGATTCAATGCTGAATCTGCCCCAGAATCAGTACCCCAATATCTAGAATGTCTGCCAAAATCCTTTGCTCCCCAACTTACAACTAGCTGTCCCATGAAACCCAGTGATGTTGTCACATCCATGGCTTCCTAGATACTGCAGCCAGTTGCTAGCCAGTCTTTGGGTACAGCCTCATGTGAGCCATGTGATGTCCACTGCTGGTGAGGGAGCTCCAGCAGTGTTAGAATAGCATTAGCAGAAAAGGTATGTATCAGGGAATTTTTTATTTTAGAGTAGGGGGCAGTAGGGTGGTTTTTAAAAGTTTTGAAAAAACCCATTTAACCATTTCCTGCCCAGGTCATTTATCCCCTTCCTGATCAGGCATGTTTTCCTTTTACTCATTTTTAAACTGTTAAAGCACATTTTTGTTCCTACACAAAGCAAATGTCAGAAATGATCCAATTTTGAAAACTAAACCTCTTAAAATGGGTTTGTCAGTTTCTCTACAACAAATTTGTCTGCCGCTCAGAGAGGTAAAAATAGAAAGAAAAACTTAAATTTGAAACCTGCTCTGTTGCAGCATTTCAGGGGAACATCTAAAAATACATATCATATAAACAGGGATAGTTTTAGATGTTGGTCAAGACAGGTCATCCTGGTACATCACAACCGGTACCTGAATCTTCAGGTATTGGGAGTACATACCTACCCTCCCAAAACTATCTCTGTGGATATGATATGTATTTTTGGATGTTCCCCTGATGAACCCTCTAAGTTTAACATGAATGAGAGGGGGAAACGCATCAGGATTAGAGACCAAGCACGGGTGGAAATTTTGCTCTATACCAGTAATGGTGATGATATATCGTTTGACATTTTTGTCTCCATTTGACCAAGGACATTACAGGGTCTAAGAGGGTGAGGTCTGGTACACGGGGCCACCCTTTTACGGGGCGACTACTCCATTTCTACAGTTATAGAAGGAGTTTACTATGTATGTAGGAGCAGTGGTTATTGCCAATTATTTTCTCCTCCTAGCCCACCACCTGGAAACGGACTGGAGGATATCTTGCCTTTGTGAATATAGAGAAAGGAGGTGTAAAGGACAAAACCACTGAGGAATTGACTCAAGTAAAACTGTAAGTGACTTCCTTCAGAATATTGTGATTGTTCATTACTGGATTTATATACAGTTATATATACTCTAATGACCAGGGATTGGCCGACCAGAATAGTTGTAGCAGATTTATGGAATTTTAAAATAAATTATTAAAAGTTAAATTTTAGCCACTGGCAAGTTTTTCTGTGATAATGTTACATAGTAGAGGTGACGTTGTTCATCTTGTAGATTCAGTGATTTTATGTATTATCTAGTACTTAAATATTTTCAGTAGTTACCCACATAAATCATTCACCAATAACAGACCCACAATGTGATGTTTATAGCTTGTTGCCAAGGGATACAACCAATAGTTCAGTTTTACCTTTCTGGTCAGGCATGCTCAGTTACAGCATTAGGAGTTAGAGGAAGAAGTAGATGATTGTACAGGCTGTATGTAGGAACTAATGTGAGAGGCTCAGCAGTGAGTGGGCACAATATGAAATGGACAGGAGGGTGGAGACTTGTTCTTCAGCAGTCAGGGGAAAACAGGAGGAAGTACATAATGGGAACTGTAATCATCTACCCACATTGGCTATTGCTAAAACCATGCCCAATCTTTCTCCACTAAGGAGAACATAGGGAGCAACAATGTGACAACAAAAGCTAATTGTACATATTTTTGATGCAAGATTACTATTATACTGTTTCTCTGTGTAAAGACCCTGCAGTCTACTTTTTTGCCATAATAAGGAGAGAGTTGTCTCAGGAGATTTGAAAGAAAATTCTAGACAAACATGTGAAAGGTAAAGACTACAAGACCATCTCCAAACAGCTTGAACCACAATTCAAAAGCAATTTCTGATTTTCTTTAGTTGAATCAGAGCTGTTTTCTGGCCCGTTTTAAAACAGACATGAAGACTTAGCAGCTGCTCACTGACTGTTCAGCTGCTTTTCAGAGAGAAAGCAGGACAGTTTATTGCACTATATATACACACTTTAAAATCAAAGTGCTGTAGACTGTAAGGAACGGGAGAGAAGCGCACTCAAGTGAAATGCAGACACTATATTGATTGTTAATCAGTGTGTGAAACTGCTCACCTGGTTGTGTTGTACAGAATAGTACAACACATAAAATCGCTTGAATGATCCGTTAAATCAATAGGTATATCCCGGTATTAGCAGCCAAACGTATCTCTTTTTAATTACAGGGAGTTCCTTTGCACCAAGGATCCACGGGAAACTTGTCACTTTAATCATAAAAAGACAGTTAGTGCTTGGGAAAGATAGAAACTAATGACACCTGGGTATTATCCACTATAGCAGTGTCATAGTTTATTTGAAAATTTAAATTAGAACGATGCGTTTCGTGAGCTAAACAAGCTCGTTTAGCTCACGAAACGCGTCGTTCTATTTTAAAATTTCAAATAAACTATGACACTACTACAGTGGATAATACCCAGGTGTCATTAGTGTATCTTTCCCGAGCACTAACTCTCTTTTTCCGAGTAAAATTATATATACACTGTATATTCAAATCAGAGGCCCAAAAGATGCTGAGAGCAGAGCCCCAGCGTACGTTATGTGGTGACTTCACGTCACTCACTAGCTCCCGAAGCTAGCTAGACGGGAGAATGGCGAAAGATGAGCATTTTTTTTTTTAATTATCTTATACACCTGCCTATCTACCTACAGGGAGCATATACCTGCCTACATTGGGGCTATATGTGCCTAGAGGGTCCATATACCTGCGGGCTTGGACCAGGAGGAGCAACCGAGGAACTGCAGGCTTGGACCAAGAGGAGCAACCGAGGAACTGCAGGCTTGGACCAAGAGGAGCAACCGAGGAACTGCAGGCTTGGACCAAGAGGAGCAACCGAGGAACTGCAGGCTTGGACCAAGAGGAGCAACCGAGGAACTGCAGGCTTGGACCAAGAGGAGCAACCGAGGAACTGCAGGCTTGGACCAGGAGGAGCAACCGAGGAACTGCAGGCTTGGACCAGGAGGAGCAACCGAGGAACTGCAGGCTTGGACCAGGAGGAGCAACCGAGGAACTGCAGACTTGGACCAGGAGGAGCAACCGAGAAACTGCAGGCTTGGACCAGGAGGAGCAACCGAGGAACTGCAGGCTTGGACCAGGAGGAGCAGACAAGGAACTGCAGGCTTGGACCAGGAGGAGCAACCGAGGAACTGCAGGCTTGGACCAGGAGGAGCAACCGAGGAACTGCAGGCTTGGACCAGGAGGACAACCGAGGAACTGCAGACTTGGACCAGGAGGAGCAGCCAAGGAACTGCAGACTTGGACCAGGAGGAGCAACCGAGGAACTGCAGACTTGGACCAGGAGGAGCAACCGAGGAACTGCAGACTTGGACCAGAGGAGCCAACCGAGGTAACTGCAGACTTGGACCAGAGGAGCAACCGAGGAACTGCAGACTTGGACCAGGAGGAGCAACCGAGGAACTGCAGACTTGGACCAGGAGGAGCAACCGAGGAACTGCAGCCTTCGAACAGGAGGAGCACCCGAGGCACTGCAGGCTTGGACCACGAGGAGCCACCCAGCTACTGCAGGCTTGGACCAGGAGGAGCAACCGAGGAACTGCAGGCTTGGACCAGGAGGAGCAACCGAGGAACTGCAGGCTTGGACCAGGAGGAGCAACCGAGGAACTGCAGGCTTGGACCAAGAGGAGCAACCGAGGAACTGCAGGCTTGGACCAGAGGAGCAACCGGAGGAACTGCAGGCTTGGACCAGAGGAGCAACTGAGGAACTGCAGGCTTGGACCAGGAGGAGCAACCGAGGAACTGCAGGCTTGGACCAGGAGAGCAACCGAGGAACTGCAGGCTTGGACCAGGAGGAGCAACCGAGGAACTGCAGGCTTGGACCAGGAGGAGCAACCGAGAACTGCAGGCTTGGACCAGGAGGAGCAACCGAGGAACTGCAGGCTTGGACCAGGAGGAGCAACCGAGGAACAGCAGGCTTGGACCAGGAGGAGCAACCGAGGAACTGCAGGCTTGGACCAGGAGGAGCAACCGAGGAACAGCAGGCTTGGACCAGGAGGAGCAACCGAGGAACAGCAGGCTTGGACCAGGAGGAGCAACCGAGGAACAGCAGGCTTGGACCAGGAGGAGCAACCGAGGAACAGCAGGCTTGGACCAGGAGGAGCAACCGAGGAACAGCAGACTTGGACCAGGAGGAGCAACCGAGTACCAGCAGACTTGGACCAGGAGGAGCAACCGAGGAACAGCAGACTTGGACCAGGAGGAGCAACCGAGGAACAGCAGACTTGGACCTGGAGGTGCATCCGAGGAACAGCAGTCTTGGACCAGGAGGAGCAACCGAGGAACAGCAGACTTGGACCAGGAGGAGCAACCGAGGAACTGCAGACTTGGACCAGGAGGAGCAACCGAGGAACTGCAGACTTGGACCAGGAGGAGCAACCGAGTACCTGCAGACTTGGACCAGGAGGAGCAACCGAGGAACTGCAGACTTGGACCAGGAGGAGCAACCGAGGAACTGCAGACTTGGACCAGGAGGAGCAACCGAGGAACTGCAGACTTGGACCAGGAGGAGCAACCGAGGAACTGCAGACTTGGACCAGGAGGAGCAACCGAGGAACTGCAGGCTTGTACCAGGAGGAGCAACCGAGGAACTGCAGGCTTGGAACAGGAGGAGCAACCGAGGAACTGCAGGCTTGGAACAGGAGGAGCAACCCAGGAATTGCAGGCTTGGAACAGGAGGAGCAACCGAGGAACTGCAGGCTTGGAACAGGAGGAGCAACCGAGGAACTGCAGGCTTGGAACAGGAGGAGCAACCGAGGAACTGCAGGCTTGGAACAGGAGGAGCAACCGAGGAACTGCAGGCTTGGACAGGAGGAAGCAACCGAGGAACTGCCAGGCTTGGAACAGGAGGAGCAACCGAGGAACTGCAGGCTGGGACCAGGAGGAACAACCGAGGAACTGCAGGTTTGGGCAAGGAGGAGCAATTGAGGAACTGCAGGTTTGGACCAGGAGGAGCAATTGAGGAACTGCAGACTTAGACCAGGAGGAGCAACCGTGGAGCTGTAGGCTTCAACCAGTAGGAACAACTGAGGAACAGCAGACTTGGACCAGGAGGAGCAACCAAAGAACAGCAGGCTTGGACCAGGAGGAGCAACCAAGGAACTGTAGGCTTCAACCAGGAGGAACAACAGAGGAACTACAGGCTTGGACCAGGAGGAGCGACTGTGGAACTGTAGGCTTGGACCAGGAGGAACAACCGAGGAACTGCAGGTGTGGACCAGGAGGAACAACTGAGAAACTGCAAGCTTGGACCAAGAGAAGCAACCGAGAAACTGTAGGCTTCAACCAGGTGAAAAAACTGAGGAACTGCAGGCTTGGACCAGGTGGAGCCACCCAGGAAATGCAGGCTTGACCAGGAAGAACAACCGAGGAACTGCAGGCTTAGACCAGGAGGAGCAACCGAGGAACTGAAGCAGGCTTGGATAAGAAGGTAATACTGAGGAACTGCAGGCTTGGACCAGGGGGAGCAACTGAGGAGTTGCAGGCTTGAACCAGGAAGAACCGAGAAACTGCAGGCTTGGACCAGGAAGAACCGAGAAACTGCAGGCTTGGACCAGGAGGAGCAACTGAGGAACTGCAGGCTTGGACCAGGAGCAGCAACTGAGGAACTGCAGGCTGGACCAGGAGCAGCACCTGATGACCTGCAGGCTTGGACCAGGAGCAACAACTGAGGAACTGCAGGCTTGGACCAGGAGCAGCAATGAGGAACTGCAGGCTTGGACCAGGAGCGCAACTTTAGGAACTGCAGGCTTGGACCAGGAGCAGAACTTTAGGAACTGCCAGGCTTGGACCAGGAAGCAGCAACTGAGGAACTGCAGGCTTGGACCAGAGCAGCACTGAGGAACTGCAGGCTTGGACCAGGAGCAGCATAAAAATGAGGAACTGCAGGCCCTTGGACCAGGAGCAGCAACTGAGGAACTGCAGCTTGGACCAGGAGCAGCAAATGGGGAAACTGCGGCTTGGGACAGGAAGCAGCAACTGAGGAACTGCAGGCTTGGACCAGGAGCACAACTTTAGGAACTGCAGGCTTGGACCAGGAGCAGCAACTGAGGAACTGCAGGCTTGGACCAGGAGCAGCAACTGAGGAACTGCAGGCTTGGACCAGGAGCAGCAACTGAGGAACTGCAGGCTTGGACCAGGAGCAGCAACTGAGGAACTGCAGGCTTGGACCAGGAGCAGCAACTGAGGAACTGCAGGCTTGGACCAGGAGCAGAACTGAGGAACTGCAGGCTTGGACCAGGAGCAGCAACCGAGGAACTGCAGCTTGGACCAGGAGCAGCAACTGAGGAAAACTGCAGGCTTGGACCAGGAGCAGCAACTGAGGAACTGCAGGCTTGGACCAGGAGCAGCAACAGAGGAACAGCAGGCTTGCAGCGCGAGCAGCAACAGAGGAACTGCAGGCTTGGACCAGGAGCAGCAACCGAGGAACTGCAGGCTTGGACCAGGAGCAGCAACCGAGGAACTGCAGGCTTGGACCAGGAGCAGCAACCGAGGAACTGCAGGCTTGGACCAGGAGCAGCAACCGAGGAACTGCAGGCTTGGACCAGGAGCAGCACCCGAGGAACAGCAGGCGTGGACAGCGAGCAGCAACCGAGGAACTGCAGGCTTGGACCAGGAGCAGCAACTGAGGAACTGCAGGCTTGGACCAGGAGCAGCAACTGAGGAACTGCAGGCTTGGACCAGGAGCAGCAACTGAGGAACTGCAGGCTTGGACCAGGAGCAGCAACTGAGGAAAGGCAGACTTGAACCTGGAAGAGCAACTGAGGAACTATAGGCTTGGACAGGAGGAGTAACCAAGGAACTGTAGGCTTCAGCTAGGAGGAACAACTGAAGAACTGCAGACTTGGACAAGGAGATCCAACCGAGGAACTGCAGGCTTGGACCAGGAGCAGCAACCAAGGAACTGTATGCTTGAACCAAGAGAAACATATGAGGAAATGCAGGCTTGGACCTGGAGGAGAAACCGAGGAAGTACAGGCTTGGATCAGAAGTAACCGAGGAACTTTAGGCTTCAGCTAGGAGGAACAACTGAAGAACTGCAGACTTGCACCAGGAGGAGCCACCGAGGAGCTGCAGGCTTGGACCAGAAGGAACAACCGAAGTACTTGGGAACAGGAGGAACACAAGAACAAAAAAAAGAAGAAAAAGAGAAAAACCTGGTCCCGGCGCTGCTTTTTCTTCTGACTTCTACGTCCATGCTGCCGGAGCAGCTTTGGAATCAAGGACCCACGGCTGCCATACTCTAAGCTCGGATAGAGCCCCCTGGAAGAGAGTTGTGCCTTTACATTAACAGCACAACTCTACAAGGTGAGCAAACTTGCCACTCTTTTATTCTGTTTTAATGAACGAATTGTGCGCCAACTGTTTTTTCTTCTTTTCTCTTGCAAGAACAAAAAACAGGAATACAGTTGGCCAGAGACACAGTGCAGGCAGCCAATAGTGCGCAACACAAAGTCAGGCACCATCTGGAAAAGGAGGCTGGTTTTTTAAAGCCATCCAGACAAGGAAATGGACGGCAGCTGCCAGTGCTGTGGATAGTTAAACCCTTGCCTTGCTGGGAGACACAGAGAACACTGAAACTCCAGTACAGCAGCCCCCAGGGTCAAAGGCATGATGTAGGCAAGACAGAGGCATGATCATAACACATAGTGCCACATGTATGAAAACTATCTAGGTCTAAGGGCGCACCCCCACGGCATAGGAAAATTACGGCATTTTTCCTGTTTTGCGCCCGTCCCCACAGCCACCGGGAAGGGGGGGGGCACGGCTTTTCTCCGCGATGAGCGGAGAAAAGCCCTCCCCCCTCCCATTGAGAAGCACAGATGGTTTTTGGACGGAAGATATGGTGCTTGCTCAATGTTTTGCCGCCGGACCGGCGACAGCAAAACCGCCGGGCAGAAAACCCGTGCAGTGGGGACTGCTGCACGGGTTTTCCATAGAGCACAATTGTGCTCATTTTCAGCCGGTTTTCCAGGCGGTCTGAAAAACCGCAAACCAGCTGAAAAACCGGCCGAAAACCCGTGCCGTGGGGACATGCCCTAGGACTTTCTTTGTTGCTCATAGCAACCAATCAGATCTCCCCTTTTATTTCATCTAGTGCTCTGAAAAAAATTAAAGGTGAGCTCTGATTGGCTGCTATGGGCAACAAAGAAAGTCTTACACCTAGACAGTTTTCATACATGTCCCCCATAGTCTCTGTCTTTTTTGATACCACATCTGAAACCAAAAGTGGTAGCTTGCACATTTGGCCATTGTTGATTCTTGAATGTTTTAAATTATGATTAATTAATAAAAGATATTTTTGTAATATACTAAATTATCAGACGTTGCTGGCTTTTTTAGGCTTTAATTTATGCACAGACACCAATTTCCAATCATCCACCTCAACATTCAAATATCTCTAACTCGGTAGGAAAAAAATTACGACTTGTTGTGAAGAGTAGTTCTGTCTGCATTCAAAAGCAATTTTGCCAATATTATTGACTGCAATGAATAAAAACAGCAATATTTCTCTCACAAACACAGACATGCCTATTCTCTGCTGCAAGTTGTCATTTTATCTTATTTAATTGAGTTGGAGGGAGATTTGAATCGTAAAGTGGGTAACAAACCTTATATTCCTGTAAGTGACTATGTAGGCAGGACCTAGTGTACTGCTTTGCCCAAAGGCCTATACTGCTATTAAGATGGGCCTGGGAGGCACGTCCCTAAAAATGTATTAAACTACAGGGGCAACTGGCTACAGGGGGCAACTGGCAGGACTACAGCGGGCAACTGGCAGGACTACAGCGGGCAACTGGCTACAGGGGCAACTGGCTACAGGGGGCAACTGGCAGGACTACAGCGGGCAACTGGCAGGACTACAGCGGGCAACTGGCTACAGGGGCAACTGGCTACAGGGGGCAACTATCATGGCTACAGGGGCAACTGACTACAAGGGAAACCATCTGGCTACAGGGGCAACTATCATGGCTGCCGGGGCTACTGTCTGGTTACAGGGGGGTATTACATGGCTACAGTGACAACTATCTGGCTACAGGGGGCAACTATCTGGTGAAGCATTGTGGTGCATTATTTTACGGGGGGAGGGGAGGATTTCTTCACTTCGCCCTAAGTGCAATTTAGCCTAGGAAAGGCCCTGCACCCAGATCCTACTCAACAAGCGATTCTCCCATTGTTTCACCCCATAGGACGCCTGCAGATTACTAGTACCAAGAAGAAGAACTCTACATTTATCCACATTGAATCTCATTTGCCAAGTGGATGCCCAAACAGCAGGTCTGCTTGCAATCAACGAACATCTCCGATACTATACCACATAGCTTGGTGTCATTTGCAAAAATAGAATCAGTGCTATTAATCCCCTCCATTATATCATTAATAAATACATTGAATAAAAGAGGACCCAGTACCGAGTCTTGGGGGTCATCACTCATAACCAGGGACCACTCAGAGTAGCATTCATTTACCACCACTCTCTGAGTATTATCCAATAGCCATTTTTTAATTGAATTGCACACTACTATTTCTAACCCAATAGACTTTATATTACCCAATAGACACTTATGAGGGACAGTGTCAAACGCCTTTGCAATTTCTAAGAACACTTTATCCATCCGTCCCGCTATACAGATTTCTACTCACCTCTTCATAAAAACAGAGCAGGTTGATATGATAACTTCTGTCCTTCGTAAAACCATGCAGGTAATGAGTTATATTATATTCAGCCACATATTCCTATATATAGTCCCTTATAAGCCCTTCAAACAGTTTCCCCACAATGGATGTTAAACTTGCTGCTCTAGGATTACTTGGGCAAGACCTAGAACCCTTTATGAAGATGTCAATCACATTTACCTTGCACCAGTCTCTTGGCACTATACAAGTCACCAGAGACTCTCTAAATATCATGTACAGGAGCACAGAAATACCTGAGCTAAGCTCTTTAAGACCCTTTGGGTGTAAGCCATCTGGGCCTGGAGCCTTGTTTCCATTCAACTTGATAGTTGAGGCATTAAGGCTAGGTCTGCACCTAGCTGCTGAAAAAAACGACGGATTTCTTGGTGCAGTGTTGGCAGTTTTTTTTGCAGAAATGCACAGCATTATACTTGCTATGGATTTCTGCAAAAAAATGTGCCAAAAACGTCAGGCGCTATACACAGACTCCAATAGTAAATTTTCTGCTCTGTTTTTTGCAACATGTTTCAAAAAACGACCAGCTGCAAAAAACGAGCACAAAAAACCCCCAAAAACTTTGCATTGAGACTACAGAACGTTTTTACTGTTAGGCCTCGTTCACACGGCTTATTTGGGGACAGATTTTCAGCCGTATTGCACACCGTATTATGCTCCAATACGGCTGAAGTCCGTCCCAGTCATTATGGTAATCCACAGTTCTCATAGAGAATTATGGATTCCATCTCCTCTCCCCGCTCGGCGTATAGAGTGACATGCACATTATCCCAGCGGGATACGCGCCATGAATAATGGATGTCTATGGGGCCGACTAGCTGCCCCCCTCCCCCGCCCCCTCCCACCCCGCACGGAGCCGGCGTAAACGCAGGGCGAAATCCGTCCCTGCAATTATGTCGGCAATAAGCCGTGTGAACATCGGCTTCAAGTCTATGGGATCTGTTTTCAGTCATTTTTTCAGCAGTTTTAGAAAACGAAAAACGCTGAAAAAACTACTGAAAACGTGCAGTGGAGACATAGCCTAACAGTACTGGCACCGACTACATTCGCACTGAAACTGGCCCCGTTAACACTGACCCTGCCCAAATCAGCTACCTTCTCCTCTTTTGTATATACAGAGCTGAAGAACCTATTTAGTGGCTCTTCCTTCTTCTGATCCCCAGTGACCAGCTCCCCATTGCTGGTATTTAAGGGTCCTACATGCTCTTACTTTGGTTTTTTTGGCATTTATATGTTTAAAGAATTTCTTGGGGTTTGTTTGCTGTCTAGCACCAATTTTGTATTTTAGCTGATTTGATCACCTTTTTATAGATTTTATTAAGCTCTTTGTAATTTTCAAAGGCTAATGCTGATCCCTCTGACTTATATTTTTTTGAATGCCCTTTTTTTATTATTTATTGCCCTTTTGACAGCAGGTAGAAGCCATGATGGATTTAATTTCAATCGCCTATACCTGTTACCTAAAGGGAAAAAAATTTCCAAAGTATATTTAAAGCCCTCCCATTTGGCTTTTATATCACTATTGCATGTACATACAGTATGTCTATGTCTTGCTAAAAGGGCAATTGTCCCACATTTGTGGCATTCGTATGACATTGTCAACAGCAATCTGAAGTGAAATATAATAAAATGTAACAGGAAAAAAAATTGTACTAGAGTGAAATGTTCCAAAATATGGGAAAATCAATGTTATACTAACCAGATGTAATCCTTATCTTGTTAAAAGCAATAAAATACAGTTGAACACAAAATATGGGAAAATGTATCAGACTATGTGCCAAACTCCAATTTCTTTACAATATGACAGAACACTTGTAGGGCAATAATATTTATAATAGTGACTGGTCATACAAAGTATCTTTGGTATGCACTAAAATATATTCACAGGTGTGTCTGTGATTAACTCAGATGTTGCCAATAAACCTATCAGAGGCTTCCAAAGACAGGACATCATCATATAGGCTGTCCCAAATTGTTTACAGTAGTGTATGTAAACCTTTCACTTTGCAGAAAGCAAGAAAAATGCCTTAAAAAGTTCTCTCTCATTATTCTGGCATTTGGCAAATATAAATAATTTTGGTTCCTAATTGACCTAAAACGGGTAAGGTTTATTCTGATTTCATGTCACATAGTGAGACAAAGATGCATGTGTGTCTTTTTAGATAGTACAGGGCAGGATCTTTCTTCCGAACCAAAAGCTATGTCTCCATTGCACACATTTTTGGTCTGAAACCGCTGAAATAACGACTAAAAACAGATCCCATAGATTTCAATAGTACGGGATAATTGATGTCATATTTTAATAGATCAGACTTTTTGAGAGGCAGCAATACCAATTATGTGTAACTTTTTTTTATTTTATTTTTTTAATTTCCCCATAGGGTGCTTCACCACAGCCTAATGCAGGAAGTAGTAAAACAGAAAACATGGTGGCGATGGAAACCTTCCCACGGGTTCCCCAAATTTCCCTGGCCGATTGGAAATGAGGAACAGTGGGCCTGCCCCCGTTTTCCATTTTTGTACGGCCGTTTTTCGGCGCGGCATTTGGGGGTTTAATTTAGCGCAAAAATGGGAGCCCGCTCCATTTTGCCGCTGTAAAATGGCGGTTGTTAAACTGCAAATTTGGACGACACCCCGCCAGCTATGTGGGTGGGATCGCGGTAAACCCCTTATGGCGGTCAAGGGGGTTTTTTTTTTTTTTAAGTTTTTTTTTTTTTTTTAAACAAGCAGTCCGCTCTGTAAACCAAACTCCCCCTACAGCAAAAAATTTTGTGAAAACCCCCCCTAAGTGAAGGGGAAAAAAAAAGGAGAAAATTTAAAAATTTAGCCGTTTCTTTTTGGTGTTTTTTTTGGCGGGTTTGACACTTTTTTTCCTTTTTTTGGGGGAAGCAGGATGAAAAAATTAGCAAATCCCTTTTAAATCTGTGGGTTGTTAAAAAAAAATTTTTGCCGTTATTTATGTGTATTTTCCATTCAACTGACACTGCGCCATCCATTGGTTGTCTTACCTTTTTAATTATGTCCCCTGAGGAGCGCTGGCAAAGGCCAAAAAAAAACATGTCGGGAGGAAATTGGGTTTTTGGATAAAGGGTAGGGGTTTAGTTGGTTTTAGGAAAAAGGCTGGTGAAAGGGGTTTGCCCCTTTTCGGGGCGGGGTTTTTTTCTTTGCAGGGGAAACTGCCAGGGTAACATTAGGTCAAGTAGAGAGATATCAGGATGTCTTTATCTTCTCTTTTCCCCCTTTTTTTTTTTTCCCGCTACCCCTTTCCCAGTTTTTTTGGGGGGCAATGTTTTCCTAACTCCAAAAGACTATGGTAAAAAATCTTTTATGTTCCGTCTTCAGGTTTGTTCCCCATGGATAAATTTCCCGCCATGTTCAGTCTTCAGGTATGTTCACATGGCATAATCCAGCGCGTACAGTAAAGTGCCATTTAAATATATATTTTTTTTTTTCTATATGCCGGTGGTTGAAGTATGAGCTAGCCAGTGCGCAGTTCTAAAGCAGGTGTGGGGAGGGCAGCTCCATTCACCTCCATTATCCACGGCGTGTCCGGAAGCAGCGACATGTCACTTCTCTCTCCCGTCATACAATACTCTCCACGAGAGCTATAAATTACCGTAATTGCGGGGCGCATTTCAGGAGTATTGAAGCGCAAATACACTAAAATGCGTCCCGCAATTACACCGTGTGAGCATACCCTTTTGTAATTTGTTTAATATTGCTTTTGTGTTGGATTAGACTATTATTAAAAGTTATATTTTGATACACTGTTACTTGCATTGGATTTTTAGTGCATCAGGCTGTAGGCATACTTTTTTGTTGTTATCTTAGTTTATGGCAAAAAATGACACCAAAATTTTGCCACATGATCTAACACTGCAAGCCATGCCCCTTTTCTAAGAAACCACACCACCTTGTCACATAGTATCTAAAACACAAAATATGGTACAATGCATGGTCAGTTTTATAGCTCAATTGCATCAGTAACTCTATCCCATTAATTACATTTGTTAACATTTAGACAGTCCACACCTGTGTTGTGATTTCCGTTTTTCTGATCTATTACACAAAAACAACAGAGGTCCTGGATTCGATACAATAGACACCAATAGCCCACATCAGACCCCAGTCATGTGACCACAAAAAATAGTCCTGAAATATTTTTCCGCTCATTTTTGAAAGCTGAATGAAAGCTTCAAATTAAACCTGCAACACAGAAGTGAATCGGGCCTTACATACTCTGCACTAAAATGAGCAACATGATTTGAATGAGTGAAATTTTCAGCTCCAAATAATGCTTCAGTCCATAATGCAAGCACGTAAACAACCTTTTTGTTTTTTTATATCGTGATCATTAATTAGATAGAAGTATTAGGGCTTGTTCACGAACGTGCGTTTTTGTGATCATATTTATAACCGGATCCGCAAAACGGATCTAACAATTGTCAGTGTGATTAACATTGCGTTCACTGTTCTCACGGGAGATCGGCAATGCACTTTTGAGGGCTCTCCTGCACTGCGCTTTAAGAATAGACATGTCAATTTTTATTGCGGTTTACGCAAGTGAAAGCCCATAGGAGATAATGTAGGGGTTCCCATTTTTGGGCACCAGTTCCAAAAGCGCTCCACACACTGGGTAACTTTATCATCTGCTGCTTTTGCGTACTGAAAGCGGATTCGAAAAAGAGAGGCACTGGAGCTTGACGGGGATCGCTGGAGAGGTGAGTGGCGGTGACAGTATATAAATGGAGGAGAGAAGGAGAGAGAGAAGGGAGAGAGGAGAGAAGAGAAAGGAGAGAGAGGAGAGAGAGAAAGAGAGAGAGAAGGAGAGAGAGGAGAGAGAGAAGGAGAGAGAGAATGAGAGAGAGAAAAAGAGAGATATCCGCTTTCCCGATGCATCTTTTTCAGTGCCAAAAACAGGATCCGATAAAAAGGATCCAAAAACCGTGTGAACAAAAAAGGCCTTACAAACACCGTGAAATCTAAGATTTATACTTTTTTAATTTTGTAAAAAAAAGTGCTTTTATTACATTGTTTTTTTAATATGTGCACATTTTTTAACTGAGTTTTTACTTTTTTGAGATTTGAGCATTAAATGCTCTTAAACTGCTGCATCTTACAGAATAAGGGACAACAAAGCGCTGGAAACACAAGAGTCCTGTCACTACTTGTGCTGCCCTCAGCAAGGGGGGCATAATCTATGTGACACATGCCCTTTAAACGTCGAGGATCAGAGTTAACTCCAATCCCTGGCTCTGCAGCAGGAGCTTGGCTGTATGTTACACACGTTGACAAAATTGTTAGTAACCTCCTGATTAAGAAAGAAAAACTCCACAATGGGACACTGAAATAACTTGAAACTGACAAAAGTAAGGGTGCTATCACACAGCACGTTTTTGCTGTGTGTGTGTGTGTGTGTGTGTGTGTGTGAGTGTGGAGTGAGTAGTTGATGTGTGTGTGAGGGGGGGTGGTTTTCGAAATGAATCCTAATAATAAATTTGAATTTACTGAAAATCAACTAATGAAAAGTCCAGATGTGCTTTATGAATTGTGGTATAAAAAAAAACACACCCCAAAAAAATGTAAAAAAAAACTAATGAAAACTTTCAAGAACAAAACCGATGGTCCCCTTAAAGGGGATTTATCGTTTGAAGCTGCCACGTGCTGTTCTGCTAATTTACTCATATTTGATTTGAAATCCAGGGGCGTGTTCTCCTCGTCACAGATCGTGGTCTCCTCCCCTCCACCGTGTCTTGTCCTCCCACATCACTGTAATAACTGTGACATCATCATTTTGTTTGAAAGCAGGGGATTCAGAATGTTGTCTGTATATAGACAGCTCTGTAGCCTTCGCTGCATTCGTTATGTCTTGCAGCCTTGAGGCTCCCCAAGCTGCAGCAAGCACCTATTATATCTATTATTAAATCTCTTAGTTTACCACACTGAAGCGCAGCAGCTTTAAGACTTCTGTTCTAGTGGTTGTTCAACCAAAATGTACTGACAACAGGCAGAGACCTTTACCTCAACTACAAGACAATTCAGCTATCCAGTAAAGAAACTGCTTGCTGTCAGTGAATGATGGAAAACAGTGTGGGGTGGGGTAGCAAATACTTTTGAGAGAAGAAGAACCTGCTCAGGCCTGTACCCTGACTGGCCTGATGGTAATATAGCGGTGAGTGTTGGTTTACAAACGAAGAAGAGGTTTCGGAGAGTTTCTAGTCCCCTCACAGGGTATTTTCTTTCCCCCCCCCCCGCTCTAATTCATATCATCTATACACATATGTAAGAGTACCTAAAATATATATAGTCAATCTCTATAATGATATATACAATAAAACGTAGCTCTCCCCCCTATATCATGTCTCATCTCATCCTGAGAGTATAATGCAGTTGTACTCACATATGATGAGAAGATGCTTGGTGTGACTGAGGATGGGACACGTATATAAGTGGATCTTTCTTCTGGCGTGTGTGTGTGGTATATGAGATATAAAATTTATAGATGTCTACACATATAATTATTCATTTGTGTACAATTATATAAAAAGAAAAAAAAAAAAACAACATTGGGGTCTGTGAACTTCTTGAAAACCCACCCCACCTCTGTCCTTGCCAAGCTGATATCAACGGCTATCACTGCACTAAACAAGCAGCTCATACAGACACAGTGTTGAATATCCATATTTTTAACAATACAGATATTTCCGGACGTCATAAGGAGGCAGGGCTTGCATTCTATCTGAGGAACAGAACGCCTTCTCCTTTTTCAAGTTCAAACTGAAAACCTTGAGGATGTGAATCCCCACCTCCTTGGCTAAACGCCCTTTAAAAATGTCAGAATATTGCCCAGTCCTTCCCCCCTCCCAACTCCCACCTAAGCGCTGAGTTAATGTACAAAGAGCCTAGGAGCCACAAAAGAGCCAGCAGGACTCTGTTTCCACTATCGATTTTTTAACAGCTCAGAGGGGAGTAAACAACAGAAGGTGTGCCAGCAGCCAATCACACCGCAGGGGCGTGGCCGATGACATTCTTCCTGTCTAGGTTACCTTGTCTATGGGGCAAAATCCCAACGAGGCTGCATGAAATGTTCACAGCCAATCACAAAGCAGGGGGCTAGACTAGGGCACAGAATCGACCCGGGCCTGCCCCGGTGGTGGGTCCCCGGGGGGGACCCCGTGGGCCGTTCCTGACCTACGAACAGCAGAAATAGAAGACAGATTTACGCTAAGCTCATATCTGCTAAACAAGTGACAGAGGTAATGCCAACGCAAAAAACCCCAATTACCAAATGTGCTATATTTTTTTTATTTAACTGTTACCCCCGAAATCTGAGACAAGAACTTGTAAACGATAAAAATTGAAACATAGAAAACCCCCTTTTATTTACAATATTTCACCTTCACACTGCACAATAAGTCAACCGATGTGAAGGGCAAATCACTACTGCAAAGAACCTGCAAACAATTTAGTGGTTGTGAAGGTGCCCTTTTTTTTTTCTCTCAATTATAGTTGTTAAAGGAGGCTTTTTTTTTTTCTCTTTCCGGACAGCAGGATTCAGCTCCATTAGCTCCTTCCACAGATGTTTCAATAAGGATTTTTCCCTGATTACAACTACAATAGAAACCCAACAAACCCAACCCAACTTAGAAACATCCCAAAACAAAACCCAAACCACCAACCCGCCACTCAGAGGGAGGGTCCCAATGCTATTGCGCTTAGTTAATAGGTTTAGTGGGTGCGGTTAGAATTAGTCATTTCTTTTTGGATTTTTTTTAGCTTGTGTGTTTTGGGTCATTATCCTTTTGGAGGAAAAAGTCAGCTCGCCTACTGTATTCAAATATGGATTCAAGTGGCAGTTGCATGGACAGCAATCCTAAACCAGATAAAATGATATCCGCACATGATAAATCCACAAAAAATTCCAGGCACACCACAACACGAATAGATGTAAGTAATAAACTTAAAAGACTTACACATTTTAACTTAGGACCTTCTTCTGTAACCCCTTGTAAAAACGATCAAACGATCACCCACACGGGGTAACCGCGCGTCTGGAACACAAAACCCACCAACCCTTCTATCCACCAGCAACGACGTAGACCAGACGAACGCTCACATGCTCCTCACAACGATCACAACAGGTCGCCAGCCTCAGTACGACGGTTGGTGCCTAACGCTCCTGTCTGCATAGAAAAGAGAGCCACATCTCCTGTCTGCAGAAAGCTACGAATCAAAAGACCTCTCTGCAATGTCCAAGCGTGGTTTTTTGCCCGTCCCCCTTCCCCTCAGTGTGTGCCACCAACTGCGCTATAGAATAAAAACGAGCGTAGAAATGAGATTATAAATTCCCCTTCCTAAAGCAATCTCTGTGAACGTTAGGGAACAGAGGAAGTCACCAACCCACCCGGCCCCTCCACACTACTCGATCTCAACAATTTCCTTTCACTATTTGTCCACTAGATTTGCTTACCTGGATCGTCCCACTCAACTTCTCTACTATCGCATCCTGCTGATTGTTGCAATCCATGACCGTGGAATAATCAAAGGATTCCCCTGCTCCATCAGGTCACCGGGTGATCCGATAGAAACTGGGGAATAGCTACACTGTCTGTACAGCAAGCTTTTCCATCAGGGCACACTGTGTGTTGCCCTGTCAGTAGCCTGTGTCATAATGATCAACATAATGTGAAAGACATTATTAAAGGATTTAGCCAAGCACTCCAGTTGTACCTACCTCTAGCACGGGAGCAGGATATATACAAATTCTATGATGCTGAGTCATGAAGCTGCAGGTGAGTAGAGGGAGGGGGCAAGTGAGTATTCCAAGGGAGCGTCATCAAAACTTAAGTGAAATAATAACAGGATCCTAGATGATCACAAAACAGCAAGACACAGCCTCAGACTTCACTGTCAACCCGGTGACTTAAAAGCTCATTCATTTTGCCTGTCCATCAGATAAGAAGTGTTTCGGAGCAAGCGCGCTGTCAGCACTGGGTCGTGACTAGGGAAAGCTTTTGAGGTAACTAAGGGGGGATTGAGAAATGCTTGTAAGCTCCTTCAGAGTTTCACTTTTTTGGTAATCACATAAATTTAGAAAAGTGATTAAATATCCATTTTGGAGGTTCCCACGTCAACATTACATGGTGGCAAAACCCCTTTAAGAGCTATAAAAAAAATAAAAAAAAGTGTCAAATAGTTATCCCTTAATGGGATAATAAAGTTAAAAGAAAAAAATATTAAGTCTCCACAGATTAGTTTGAAATGTGAATGGTGTAAAAAATATTTTTTAAAAAACTTTTTCCACAAAAAACAACTCATACAACTGCACCATTGAAAAAAAAAAAACTTCCAACTGCTGAAACGCAGGGAGACTAAACCTAAAAATATTAGCTGGTTATGAAGCCTTTTCAGGCCTGGGTCTTAACGGGTTCAAAAAAAATGATTAGTCCAGACTCCACAGTATAAACATTGGTGTCATGTGAAGCAACACTGCCACATTTCGGGAGTCATCCCTTAGGGTATGTTCATATGGTATCTTTTGGGCTGTATCTTTCCGCTCAATTTCTGTGAAATACGTGCAGAAATACGGCCCAAACAACGTGCAATACAATTGCCAGAGGCTTCAATGTAAAATACTCAGCGTCAATCATTCGCCTTTTATTTTACAATCGTAATTTTATGGACATCTGCAAGTGACATGTCATCCTACACATATTAGATACCTAATATGTTTAGGGTTTTTTGTGTAATGAAGACACAAACTATTTTAATAAATATATATTTTTTAACATGTTTTTATTACATTTTGATGAGAAAAAGTACACAGACAAAAGGGCCTACAAGGTCCCGAAAAGATCCACAGCAATCCAACAAAAACATAGTACAATTATGCTAGTATGACAGAGTGTCTGGACGGGTCAGAGAAGGAGTATATATTTGCCCAAGATTCCTCATGTCTGACAGGTAAAAGCAGCCATGGGAAATTAGGGCTATGTTCAACAACGGCTTATCATCGGAGTACTTGCGGGACGGATTTTCCGCCAGCAATTACGGCCTGTGTGTACGAAGGGGGGGGTGCGGCAGCCGCCGGCCCCATAGACTTTCAATTAATCCAAGGCGCGTGTGCAATTCCCTTCTTCTCCCCGCTACGCCGTATTGTACGCTCGGGGAGAGTGATCGGAATCCATAGTTCACTATGGAGAACTGTGGAAATAACCGTAATGACAGGGACGATTCCAGCCGTATTTTGGCGCGCAGTACGGCGCGAAATACGAGCTGAAATACGTCCCCAAAATAAGCTGTGTGAACAGGCCTTAGTAGTATCAGAGATCAAAGATCATCTATGAGCAGGGTTAAGTAAAACAACCCGTTTCAGATGGCCTGGCTTGTCTGAGTGGGGAAAAGCAAGGGTGGGCCCCCACTCCACTGGCAGTCCCCGGTCTTAGTCCCCCTTTATTAAGTTTAGGTGTGTTTGCCCAAAATAAAGGGCCAGAACTCGACACTCGCTCTCAGCCTGGGGAAAGGTTATCTGCTTGGAACCCGTGGGGGCATTGTTTTGGTAGGGGGCATGTTTTATGTTTGAGTGACTGGGTTTTAGGTTTTTACTGGGATAGGAGGAAAACCCGCTGTTTAGTTTTGAGCCGGGGGAAATGGGAAAATTTAAAAAGGGGAGACCCCTTTGTTTTCATTTGAAAAGGGGGTAAACAAGGGGGTTTTTGCAACCGTAGCATGCAACAAGGTCCCCGTGTCAGCGGAGGCTACCGAGTGCGAAAAAAAGCTCGGGGAAAGATGCCGCAGGTTGCGCGAAATGAGGCTAAAAAGGGGACAGAGGAAAAACCGGGGGACCCCAAAAATTTTTTGGCAAACAATTCCCCTGTCCCCAGGAGGGCCTCAGGGTTGCGACGCACTCCAGCCTCCATAAGGCCATCTTTTTCCCACAAAAGATTCGACTGATGCAGGAAAACTTGACCACCTTTTAAAAACTGCCAATGATTTTTGGCCAAAGTCCCTATGGGCAGGACTTTTGGACCCTTCCCTTTTAGTAAAACCCCAAAGGCCTTTATGACCTGGAAACTTGGGATGTTATGAACTATGACAAACTAAAAAGGAATTTTTAACCCACCTTGGAGTCACGGGTTTTGTTCTGCCCAGCGGGTGCCAACGGACCTCGCAGGACAAACCTCCCCCCTTTCGATGCAGACCCCCATACACCGACCAAAAAGTGGTTGCAGCGGAATCCCGCGGCCCCCGATGGGGGGAAGGGTTGTGATGGACCCGTACCTGAGATCCCTCCAGTCACCCTTGGCCCCAATGGGTGACCCTGGAGACCCCCAAAAGGACCAGAGGTGGGGGTAAAACCCCAGAGAGGTGATGATCTGTCCAAGCCCCCAAAACGGAGATCTCCAGGAACCTGGTTTAAGATGTTTAAAGGGAAAAGGGGGGGTGGCAGATTTGATATTTTTTGGTTCACGTAGAGAGACTGACGGCCCCAAGACTCAAAAGCCGGAAAAACCGGGGCCAGGGAAGTCAGGCTCAAATAAAAGATCGTAAGGACTTAATAAAAAGCTTCCAATGTCCAAATCCCAGGTCATTTGGCCCTAAAAATTTGGGGCCCTATAGGGTTGAACCTATGAAATTGTGGGGCCCCCTATAAAAACCCGCCGTTTTTCCCTGTATGTTTAGGTGCCTTTTAGTTCCCCCAGATGTCGGGTGAGAGAAAACACTGTGTTTTTACTGTAGGAGGTAAAAAGGGTAAAGGGGTTGTTAGCTCGGTTTATTTCTGGTGACCCAAAGTAAACCCCGATTGGTGAAACCAAAAACCCGTTGGAGAAAATGTAGGGGGGGCCCTGTAACATGGGGACACTCCCCATTACCCCCAGGTATACTGGAAAAATCTGTACCACGTTTTTTTGCCAAAAAATTATATGGTGGGGGTAGGGGCCTTTTTTAAAATTTGAAATGATGTCTTCGGGGGGGGACTGCCCGCATTTCGGGGAAATTTTGTGGGGACACAGAGTTCTAATACATGCCTGGGGAGGGGAAAGCCTCATTTTGAGGGGGAAATTTTTTCCTATTTTCAGGGCCCGGGGGAAGAAGTTAAACCCCCATGAGGGGGTATCCTCGGGGGGTCAGAGCTTTCCCCAAAAGCCCCCTAGTAAACAGAATGCCTGCCCTTGAGGTGCAAAGGGGGACCAGTTTGGGGGGGAAAAAGGGTAAAAATCCCCCCCCCTTGCCAGACCCCGGGAAAACGTTAAAATGATTGATAACCCCGGTGGAGTAAAACCCAGATTTCCCTTCCCCTTTCAGGGCTGTGAGACGGGATTTGGGTTTTTTCCCAAGTGGAAAAAAGTGACTGCAGAAATAATCAAAAGGGTTTTTTCCCCCCTGCTTTGGGCCGGTGACCTGCAAAACCGGGGGAAAATTTCCTCCCACACTCAGCCCTGGGGATCTAGATTTAGCCCCAGGGCTGTCTGTGTAAGAACCCGTAAACCCGGGGTTGTGGGGCTGCCCTGATCGTGCCTGTATCAAATGAAAGTTAAAAATTATTAGAACATAAAAGTGGGACGAAAGTATTCACCCCCTTTAATTGTCATTTTTGTTCATTGCACCCTTTTTGGAAAGATCCCAAAAAAAGTTCTTTTTTTGTGTTTAATGCACACTTTTGCACCCTCCCCTGAAAGAAAAAAAAAAATGTAGAATTTTTGAAAAATTTATTAAACAAAAAAAAACTGAAATATCACATGGTCAAAAAGTATTAAAACCCTTTTTCCCAAGTATTGAGTAAAAGCACCTTTTGAGTATTTAACATCATGGTCTTGGGAATGATCCAACAATTTTTTTCACCCCTGGATTTGGGGATCCTTGCCTTTTTTCCTTCCCAGCCCTCCCCCCAAGGGGATTTTTTACGTTTTTTACGGGGGATTTTGGGGCGTCTGGGAAAACCGTTTTTTTTTTTTTTTTTTTTACAGAATTTTTTTTATTTTGCAAAAAAACCTTTTTAAAAAAACTAATTTTGGCCAAATTTAAAATTTTTAAACCGGTTTTTCGGGATGGTGAAAATTTCTTTTTTTTACGGGTTTGGGGCGCCGGGATTTTCCTTTTTTTTTATGTTTTTGGGCCCCCTTAAATAAATTTTGTTTTTCCCAATTTTTTTTTTAATAAGGTTTTTTCTCCTTTTTTGCCAAAAAAGTTTTTTTTAAAAATTTTGGAAATTCAACCAAAAATTCTTTTTTTTTTTTGTTTTGGTTTCAAATAATTTTTTTTTTTTTTTTTTTTTTTTTTTTTTTACAGATTTTGGCAAATTTTTAAAAATTTTCCAAAAAAGTTCTGCACAAAAAAAAAAGGGTTTTTTTTTGTTTTTTGGCCGCAAAAACCCTTTTTTTTTTTTTTTTGGGGGCCAAAAATTTTTTTTTTTTTTTTTTTTTTTTTTTTTTTTTTTTTTTTTTTTTTTTTATTCGTTTTTTTCCCCCCCCCCCCCCCCCCCCGTATCTTTAAAGGGTTTTTGGGGCTAATAAAGTGATCTAGCTTTTGACGGGAAAAAAACATTTTTTACGGATTTCGGCGCCAGAATCCGTTTTTTGCCCGGGTTTGGGGGGCCAAGATCCCTTTTTTTTACAGATTTTGGCCCATAAATTTTTCCTTTCTGTTTGCAAAGTAAAGGGGTTTTTGGGGTTTTCAAGAAAACTGGTGCAAAATTTTAAAAAGCAAATACACGCAGCAGCACACAAAAGGCAGTGCTAAAAATGGCTACAGTGATCTAAAGGGGAAATGGGCTACTTAACATTTTTAACCTTTTCCCCCGTGGGTGTAGTTTTTCATCCAATGGCTTTAATTTTTTGGGATACATTAAAAAGCAGAGAAAAAGACGCTTCCCAAAAAAAGGGCCTTTTTTCAGCTAATTTTTACAGGCAGTGGACAGAAAAAATCAGTTTTATGAAATTTGTTTTTTAAAGTTTTTCCGGGGCCCTTCCTTTTGGGGCCCCTGCAGGGGTTAGACCCCCAACCCTTTGGGTTCGAAAGGCAAAATTGCAAAGAGCCCAAAAGGATTGGGCCCCGGCCCGTGCTACTGCCCTTTCTTTAAACCTCCCAACCAATTGGAGGATTGTAAAAATTTTTGTCATGGGGGGAGGGGGAAAAAAACGCCCCCCGCCCCCCAAGGGAAAAAAGATACCCCGCTCCCGGGCAAACAGAAAAAATTTCCAAAACAAAATTTTTCAAAATGCTTTTTAAAGGGGAAATAAAATTTAAAACCAAATTTTTTTTTAAAAAACTTTACGGGGGTGAAGGGAATTTCCCCTTTTTTAAACCCCGACATTTTGGATGTTGCCCCCTGTGGTCACCTTTGGGGCCCCCCCAAGTTTTTTGTGTAGGGGAAAAGGCCCTTTTTCTAGCCCCCGGGAAATTTTGAGATTTTAGGGGGTATGAAGTTAAAAGATTGCGTTTTGATGGAAGGCAAAAACTTTTTTTCAGAAAAAAATTCAGGGGAATCCAACAAAATGTTTCCTGAAAGGGGGTTGTTTTTGAGGGTTTTTCATTTTTTTTTTTTTGGTCCTAAAAAGTAAAGCCCAAAAAAAATAAATTTTTCAAAAACCCTAAAAAGGGAAAAAATTGGGGTTTCTTGTTTGGGGGCTTTTCGGGCTTCCAAATATCTTCCCTTCTTTTTACGGGGGTTTGGGGAAAAAATTGGGGGGTTACTGGAATTATTTATACCCGGTCACCCCCCAAATTTATTTCAAAAATTTGGATTAATTTTTAGAAAACCTTTTTGGGTTTCTTAGTTAAGTTTTGCTTCTAAAAAATCCAAAAGTGTTAATTTTTTTTTTAATTTTTTTAGTATTTTTGGGAAAAAACCCCCTTTTGGGGTTTTTAAAAACTGCCTGAATCCTTTTTGGGCTTTTGAAAAAAGATTAAGTTTTCTTGGGCAAAAAACTGATCCCGGGGCTTTTACACATTCCAATTTTTTGCAGACTGGGGCTTGGATACAAAACAGCTTTTTTCTTTAAATCTACCCCAAGTGGGTTTTAAAGATCAAAACTTTTTTACCCTTTTTTCTTGTCCCGGGGGTTTTGTTTTCCTAAAAAGCTTGATTTTTGTTCCCTAATGTGATTAAAAAGCCTGATGTTACCCTTTTACTACAGTAAAGTTATCACTTTTAAAAAATGCCCTGTAGAGGGGTAAAAGGAGGGCGGAGGTTTGGGAATTTTAAGGGGGGAGGGGGGCTTCGGTTTTCCGACTCCACCCCTGAAATTTGGGGGACAGCCATTTTCAAGTCTCTCCAGAGATGTTTAATTGGGGTTTTAGGTCAGGGTTCTGGCTGGCCAGTCAAGAACAGTCACAGAGTTGTTCTGAAGCCATGCTTTGTTATTTTAGCTGTGTGTTTTAGGGTCATTGTCTTTTTGGGAAAGATGAACCTTCGGCCCAGTCTGAGGTCCAGAGCGTCTGGAAGAGGTTTTCATCCAGGATTCTCTGTACTTGGCCACATTCATCTTTCCTTCAATTAAAAACCCAGTCTCCTGCCCCTGCAGCTGAAAAAACACCCCATAGCATGATGCTCCCAAACCATGTTTCACTGTTGGGATTGCATTGGGCAGGTGATGAGCAGGCCTGGTTTTCCCCCACGCTTACAATTAACACCAAAAAGTTCAATCTTCGTCTCATCAGACAGAGTCTTATTTATAGTCTGGGAGTTTTCATGTGTCTTTTTGCAAACTATATGCGGCTTTCATATGTCTTGCATGGAGGAGAGGCTTCCGTCGGCACACTGTGCCATAAAGCCCCGACTGGTGGAGGCTGAAGTGATAGTTGATTTTTTGGGAAAATTTCTCCATCCCCCTACTGCATCTCTGGAGTTCAGCCACAGGGGACTTGGGGTTCTTTTTTTACCTTCTCTCACCAAGGGCTCTTCTCCCATGATTCCTTAGTTTGGCTGGACGACCAGGTCGAGGAAAAGTTGTGGTCGTCCCAAACATCTTCCATCTAAGGATTATGGAGGCCCTGTGTTCTTAGAAACCTTTGATTTGCTGCAGAAATTCTTTTAAAAACCCTGTGCCAGATCTTTGCCTTGCCATAATTCTGTCTCTGAGCTCCTTGGGCAGTTTCTTAGACCTCATGATTCTCATGTGCTCTGACATGCACTGTGTGGTCTTATATAAACAGGTGTGTGCCTTTCCTTATCAAGTGCAATCAGTTTAATTAAAACACAGCTAGACTCATTGAGGTAGTAAAACCCATCTCAGGAGGATCAGAAGGAAATGGACAGCATGTGAGTTAAATATGAGTATCACAGCAAAGGGTTCTGAAATTATGACCATGTGATATTTCAGTTTTCTCGTCTAAGAAATTTGCAAAAATATCTACATTTCTGGGTTTTTTCTTTCAAGATGGAGGGGGGCAGCGTGTACATTAATCAGCAAAAAATTAACTTTTTTTATCTTACCAAATGGCTGCAATGAAACAGAGAGTGAAAAATTTAAAGGGGTCTGAATACTTTCCATACCCACTGTATGAATATAATAAAAAGTGTAAAAAAAAAAAAGTAAAAAAAGTTATCCCTTCATGAGACTGAAAAAAAAGTAAAAAAAAAAAAAATTATTGTGCATACATTACACACAAAAAAAACCTACACATATTAGGTATCCACACAACCGTAATAACTTGTAGAATTAATCTAACATGTTATTATTAAGGGTGAAATGTGAATGGCGTAAAAAAAAATAAAAAAAAATTTCTGCAATAATTTATTTGTGAATTTAGACGATCCCCCCCAAAAAAGTACAACTTGTCCCAAATAACACGAAGCCTCATACAACTGCGTCATTGAAAAAATAAAAAAGTTACGCAGGGAGTTGAAACACAGGGAGGCAAAAACTAAAAATAAAAAAAATGTGCTGGTAATTAAAGGGGTTGTCTCACTACATTGATTCATTCATTGGTTTCATTTTGAATTCAGGGGTGTGTTTACTGACTTCCACCAGGCTGCAGTAGAAGCCAGATCTGTAGCTATAGCAACCAGTGGTGGCACCCTATCAGGATAGATTAAACAGGTCTGTAGCTATAGCGACCGGAGGAGCTGATGTAGCCCATACAAGAGGGGATATCTCAGAATAGGTTTGCACATGTTAATGGACAATATTTCAAAGATACTTGTTTTGCAAGATCTTGAAATTAAAAAGCAATCCCTGTAGTGAGACAACCCCTTTAAGTACTTTTCAAGCGTTCAGCTTAAGGCATACACCGCGGTCCGTTCTCACAGGGGTGAAGGGCCCCTGCGCCCCCTCCCCGGGGTTTTCGCTGTGCAGGGAGGAGGCGGGGGTCGTTCCTCTCCCCCCCTCCCCCCTGTATGTCCGCGCCCGGTTTTTGTGCGAGCAATACAGGTAGGCGGCCCGCAGGGGGAGTGACCCCGCGGTGCAGGGGGGGTGCGCCCGGCTGCAGGGGGGAGTGACGCGCCCGGGGGCTGCAGGGGGGAGTGCGCGCGGCGCAGGGGGGGTACGCGCGGTGCAGGGGGGAGTGACGCGCGGCGCAGGGGAGTGACGCCGGGGGCTGCTCTCACTTCCCCCCCGCCCGCTGAGGAGATCGTCCGGGCGGTCGTGTGAGGAGCCCGGTGAGGGAAGTGGATTTTATTATTTTATTTTTATTAGCTATATGGGGGGCTTGCCCCCGGGAAAGTGGGGGAATCTACCTGGCAACAATGGGGGCATTACCTGTCAAAATGGGGGGACTACCTGGAAACAGGGGGGGGGCAACCCACCCGTCAACAATGGGGACATCTCCTGGCAAAAAAATGGGGGATTTTCTGGCAAAAAATGGGGGCATCTACCTGGCAAAACAATGGGGGCACCTACCTGGACAAGGGGGCACCTACCTGGTAAAGGGGGGTCTACCTGTTGTTGGGGCATACTGCTTATGGGGGGTTTCTACCCGCTATGAGGGGGATTACCTGGCTTTCTTTCCCAAAACCGTTTTGCAGTTAGGTGGAGGGGTGTGGCTTTTGAAGGGGCGTGGCATACCGACAGCGCCGCCCACTAAAATCCCCTGCTTTTTCATTTTCAAAAGTTGGCAACTATGGCTTAAGGGGTTATGTAAAAATCCGCAGCAGAGATCCAAGGTGCCTCGGATTCTCTCAATTGGAGGCGTCTGCTGTGTGACGCCGCCCTGCACCTCCAGATCACAGAGCAGTCTACAAATCAGTGTACAGTATGTGCTCTATGAATCTCTATGCGGTCATGGCCTCCATCCGGGTACCTCAACCTTACAACGCCTGAACAGCCCCAACACAAAGTTCTAACCTGTATTACCCAACATTGACCGGCAGAGGGCGCCGAAACACCACATCTGTGCAAAAGAGAACGGACACAGCGCTGACGTATGCGTTACTCGTTACTTCCATTCACTTAACGGACCGGAAGTCACATTAAGCGCCGCGCTGGTATCACAGCCTCCCGTCTACTGCGGCCCCGCGCTCGTTGCCGCCTCTCCTGCTTGCTCTTAGTGTTGTCCCCGGTGTTTTCATGCCCAAACAGATTGACTTCCGGGATAGGGCTAACGGGCCAGTGTGCGGCGCTGTGATTGGTTGGTTGTCTGTAGCGTCGTTTGCTGATTGGTAGACACTGGGAGGGCTGCACTAGGTACAGTACTGAGTTCCGCTTCCGGTGCAGTTTCGGGGGGAGGAGCTGTTCTGAGGCTCCGCCCCACGCGTGGCATTTGCATGGGCAACGCGGAGACATGGCTGCTGTGCAGGTGAGCGGGGTGTGCGGTACCGGCGCCAACTGGGCGGAATAGAAGGTGTAGTGTGCGCAGGGTGATCAGTGACTCCCAGCTTGAGCTGGGTGACTACATATATCATATATGTAGTACGGTTTCAGTTTAGGCTAAAATATGTCAGAGAGTAGAAAATGTATTCTCCTTCCCATCAGCTGGGTCCTCATAGCTGGAGGGGCTGGATCTTATGAAGGGATTGGCAACCTCATGAGAAAGCCATTTCTATATATCCAGGGCCCCGAGTTAAAAACATTGTACTCCGGTTCCAGCGTCGCATCTCTCTGGTCTTCTGTTGGCATGACGTCACCGCTGATTGGCTGCAGTGGTCACATGCTCCTCAAATCACCATTTGGGACGTCGCTCACCCCTGGGTCCGGCGACCCCCCTCCCGGCGTGGGCGCGGCGCTCGCCCAGTAAGGGTATGTTCACACGGCATATTGCGGGCGTATTTTGCTGCGTTTTGCGCTTAATATGCGGCAAGATGCGCAACGCAATTATGGTAATCCATAACTCGTAGAGCACTATGGATTACGCCTCGTCCCCCCACGTGTACAATACGATCGTATTGTACACCCAGGGAGATAAGTAACATGTCAATTACTTGCCACGAGCAATGCATGTCTATGGGGTAGGCGGGTTGCCATACACGCCGCAGTACATCGTGTGAACATAGCCTAAATGAGGACGTTTTCCAATTATATTTTTTTTTTTTTTTTTTCTTTGTTGAGGAGATAAAGGTGATTTTATCAGCTCTGAGTGCACTCGGGTTTCTCTAGGTTACCGCCTGCTGTCCCCTGCTGTTAATCTTATCTGATAGCAGGGATGACATCATCACCCCGTTTCCCACACAGAACAGTCGGCAACTGTAGCTTCAGTGTTACTGACTAATCAAACAAGGTGCACCTTTTTTTTGTTCAGTGGGAATCGAGTTTTCCCTAGCTCAAATTTAAACATTATAGAAAATTTGCCCAAAATTTCTTTAAAAATTTTCTCCTTTTAATATGAACGTACAAAAAACAGACAACAGTCTTTGATCTTAGGAAAAGGTGCAATACTTAAAGCATTAAAGCGAGTCCAATTTCTAAAAGGGTTTTTAGATATGAGGATAGCGGGGGCAGGGCCGTCCCACACCCGTGCGACTTTCGAAAAATGAACTTCTTTATAAAGGCTGCGCATGAGGTAAGTATGCTACTTTATACCTTTCCAAAAATCAAGACTATAAATTTAAAAACATTTAAATTCTAATTTTTTCTTTAACCCTTAAAAAGTTCTTCTTCGAAACGCGCACGGGGGTCGGCGGGTCCCCCCCTCAGCTTCCTCATATCTAAAACCATTGAGAATTGGACTAGCTTTAATGCGAAAAGTTTGCACCTTTTCCTAGCTTCAAAAGACGTTGTCTGTTTTTTTGTATGCAGATTAAAAGGAAAAAATATTTTAAAGAAATTTTGGTCAATTTGCTATGTCATAAACCCCCGTTTCCCACACAGAACAGTCGGCAGCTTGAGAGCTTCAGTGTTACCTGATCTAACAAACAAGGTGCACTAATTACTTTTGATTACTTTAGCTCTGAAGCTTCTCTGGACTTTAGATAAACATCTCCTGCTCTCATCTCAGAGTAATTAGCAGACCTATGAATTATGAATATGGCGCTGATCTGCTAATCGCTGCCATAGAACCAACCACTGCCTGACCAGCAAGAGACCGGATGCATGAATGAAAGCTGCTTTGGGCTCTTAAACAATGTGGTGAGACAACCCCTTTAATGGCGGCTTCTACACTGATGATTATCTGCTCTGAGAAGCCACTCTTATTATTAGTAGAGGTATCTAGGCAGTTATGCATTTAGAAAGGAAACTCCTTCTGCCTCCCAATCTATCCCCTGGTGCTGACAAGTTAATAAAGGCCGCAGGGTCTGCCCCCCTACTGCTCCTCCCATCATTTATCTGTAAATTAGGAAATAACACTGACTGATTTTTTTTTTTAATTTTTTTTTTTTTTATAATACCATAAAAGGACCCATAGGGTGAGAATGATGGGGTGAATAGGCTGTGGACATACTACATTTATTTCTTAATACCTTCTTTTTCTCCTGTAGGGTGTAATAGCTGAAGAACTGTCAGCGGCAAAGACATTGCTTAGTACAATACAAGAACAGGTAGGTGGTCAGTTGTCACCAGAATAATTCTGCACATTAGTTTCTTAGACCCTATACCATAACTTTGTTTTCACCACATGGCAGGTAACAGCGGTCACAGCTCATGTAAAGAACCTGACTGAGAAGGTCCGCAATGGGGGCTACCCATCAGAAAAGGTGAGAGGGAAATCTGTCATTTTCCATTGAATATCAGTCCTGAGATTCCTAGTGCCCGCTTACCATTCTTCTTCAACCTCAGAAGTGCTGCTTGTCGTCATCATACATGTTCTAACAATCAGTAACCCCCAAATTGGAGTCTAGGAAGCCAATTGTGCATAACTTATGGGCAGTATAAAGGGGATCTGTGATAAGGGCTATCATTGTGAGGACTACTCTTCTTATTTAGATAGATTCTATTGAAGTAGGCTCATCCTTACAGCCACTTCTGACACAGTTTGCTTAGGGAGCTGGACCCTGTTACTCTCCTTTCTGTTCTTTTTTTAAGCTATGTTACTGCAATGTTTAAAAAAAATTACACAAAGGTTTATAGTGATAAAAAACACACACAATTTTTACTGCAACATGTAACATAAAATGATAAAACACTAAGATACCCACGAAAGTGTGTGCAACACACCCACTACAACAATGAATAATGTAAGTTAATGACATGATGTGCTCAAGGGAATGTACTAATAATAGACTGCTACCCACACACATAATATATCACAATGTTGTGCTGTAAATATAATACATCTGGTATGGTATATACCTAACCTAGAGAGTGAAAAACGAAAGAGAGGAGTAGGAGGGGGGTGCACAGCAGGGTTTCAGAGTAAGGCTGAATCTCCACTGCATCAGACAAAAAACGAACGAAAGGCGACCGATTTTTTGTCCGATGCAGGACCACGGTTTGTTCATGTTTTGCGCAAAAACCGTGGTCGATTGGGTTTTTTTTGCCATTGGCCATACAATTGATTGGATGGAAAGATGACGAAAAAACTAAAAGCATCAGTGCATTATACAACATGTTGTATAATACGCCGCAGCAAAAAGACGAGCTGTGGAGAATACAGGTCGTTTTTTTAACTGTTGTCTATGGGCTGCCTTAACGAATGTATTTTCAGCGGTTTTAAAATACTAAAACCGCCGAAAATACGATAGTATTGCTATGTCATGTAGACATAGCCTAAGGGTATGTTCACACGACGGTTTTTATATGCATGTTTGGATCTGTGTTTCGAACCCAAACACATCTAACAATGTGCAGTGTGATTCACATTGCTTTCAATGTAAAACACGCATCGGCGTTCAGACCAGTGATCGTCGATCCGTGTTTTACATGCGTCTTTCTGATCCGTTCAAAGAATTGTCATGTCAGTTCTTGATCCGTGTGATGCAGCAGGCGCCCTATTTAAAACTATAGGGTGCGATGCTGCTGCAGTCAAATCGCATCCAAACACACGACAAACTTTGAGTGCGTGTTGGATGCGTTTCACACAGCGCTTTTGAATACGTTTTTCAAATCGAAAACGTATTCAAAAACGCCGTGTGAACATACCCAAAAATCTAGTGGTGAATAACGATGGAGCCAAACCAGACTCAGTCTGGTCTGTGTAGAAGAACTTTCCAGCAATTTAGCCCTCATGTTGCAGAAGTTGCACTGAACCTAGGCTTATGTTCCACATCTAGAGAAGATGCCCGAGAGTAGTCCGGTACTGGTCCAAGAACTATAGCATTATACATGGTCTTCTCATTGTATCCATCCATAGGACCCTGGGTTGCCTTTTCGCACCATGAGGTCCCACCCCTGACATAGATCCAGGTTTGTCATACACATTTCCATGTGTCATCCTCTTGTATCAAGCATATTCGCCTACAGACCCTCTACCCATTTTTCCTTTTCTATCATTTGCATCTTCGATCCTCTTCAGTCAGTGCTGTCTCAGCCATTGTGTCACTGCAGATCTCTCTCCTATGGGGTTTCTACTCCCCCTCCCCCCAAATCACTATAGTATTAATCATCTCCAATATTTAAGTGTTATTACTAAACCAATCGACACCAGGCTGGTGCATTAGCCATTTGGCTTCTTAGGTTTCGCTCAAATCAATGACTGATTTGATTCCCTGGTTTAACCAGCAGTTGTACTGCTGTCACATTTGTGAATCCTCTTTTATGTAACGTAAACAAGAAGCCAATGAGTTGGAAATCTTTTCTGACCATATTTTGATCACAAGGCAAAATTAAGTTAAAATACTGTTGGAAATCCGACGGTATTTTAATTTCGCGGCACCGTGGTTTTTGTACAAAAACGCAGTCGGATTTTGAATTTCCCCCTGATCCTGTACATGGAGGCTACAGGAATCTGGAGGAATTAGCAGAAGCAGGGGCGTAGCAAGACACTTGTGGGCCCGGGTGCAAAACTTCAGCTTGGGCCCCCTACCTGAAGACGGTCGCTGTGGACCACTAGTTTTTAACAACAGGTTAACAAAGAAAAAAATGTTCTACAGCCGAAGCATCTGCCCCCGATCGGTCCCTTCCCTCCAACCCAATTCTTCGTGAGGTGAACAGGAAAAAAATTAAATTGCACTTTTGTTTTTTGGGTTTAGTTTTTGTTGGAGTTTACACCGTACAGTTTATTTGACATTATCTGTATTCTGCAGGTCACTATGTATACAAGGGACAAAACATACAGCCACATGATCACCGCATGTCACCACTATATAGTGACTAATACCATTATAATATCACTGATCAAAAACCAATATAGCAAGAGTATATTTACCAATAACAACATATACAAAGACACAAATAATACCCCAATATCACTACACCATAGGGACTAATAACCCATACTGTTACTCATCAAATCAATATCCCAAAGCCCCTTTAATACCGCCACATATCACTGTATTTTCACCACTATAACTTGACTAATGCCACCATACGGTTACGCACCAAATCATTATACCAAGACCCAATAAGCCAAATTAAAAACAATATACAAATACCAAATAATACTGCTAGATAACACCACCATAAAGAGACTGAATTAAACATTGTACTGTCACTGAGTAAAAACTCACAAATTTCAACATTAAAACATTACATTTGACCATTTTTTACCGCCATATAGTGATTATATAATGGGAGATAGTGTACACAGGCTCTGCAGGGGTTCACCATATGGAGTAAATTATGGGTTATATTTAATAGACCCGGACTTTTAACACTGAGGCAATACCAATTATGGGTCACTTTTTGATTATTTTATTTGTAAAATAGCAAAGGGGGAAGTTTTTAATGTTTTGGAATTTTTTTTTTTATTTTTACATCTTTTTTATTTTACTTGTAATTTCCTAGAGTACTTGGTAGTTGTAGAAACTAAAAGATCTCAAACATTGGGCAATACCATAAGGAATACACATTGCAGGCACACTGTATATATATTTATATGTATATATTTATGTATGTGTATGTGTGTGTGTATTATATATATTTATATATTATATAAATTTTATATATATATAATATTAAAAATAATGTACATACAGTCATATGAAAAAGTTTGGCCCCTATGAATCTTAATCATTTTTAGTTCTAAATATTTGGGTGTTTGCAACAGCCATTTCAATTTGATATATCTAATAACTGATGGACACAGTAATATTTCCGGATGGAAATGAGGTTTATTGTACTAACACAAAATGTGCAATATGCATTAAACCAAATTTTGACTGATGCAAAAATTTGGGGGTACCCTTAATCATTTTATTATTTGAATACTCCTAACTACTTTTTTACTGACTCTCTGAAGCACAACATTGGTTTTGTAACCTCACTGAGCTTTTGAACTTCATAGCCAGGTGTATCCAATGATGAGAAAAGGTATTTAAGGTGGCCAATTGCAAGTTGTTCTCCTATTTGAATCTCCTGTGAAGAGTGGCATCATGGGCTCCTCAAAACAACTCTCAAATGATCTGAAAACAAAGATTGTTCAACATAGTTGTTCAGGGGAAGGATACAAAAAGTTGTCTCAGAGATTTAACTTGTCAGTTTCCACTGTGAGGAACATAGTAAGGAAATGGAAGACCACAGGGACAGTTCTTGTTAAGCCCAGAAGTGGCAGGCCAAGAAAAATATCAGAAAGGCAGAGAAGAAGAATGGTGAGAAGAGTCAAGGACAATCCACAGACCACCTCCAAAGAGCTGCAGCATCATCTTGCTGCAGATGGTGTCACTGTGCATCGGTCAACAATACAGAACACTTTGCACAAGGAGAGCTGTATGGGAGAGTGATGCGAAAGAAGCCGTTTCTGAAAGCACGCCACAAACAGAGACGCCTGAGGTATGCAAAAGCACATTTGGACAAGCCAGCTTCATTTTGGAAGAAGGTCCTGTGGACTGATGAAACAAAGGTTGAGTTGTTTGGTCATACAAAAAGGCGTTATGCAGGCGTCCCAAAAACACAGCATTCCAAGAAAAACACTTGCTACCCACTGTAAAATTTGGTGGAGGTTCCATCATGCTTTGGGGCTGTGTGGCCAATGCCGGCACCGGGAATCTTGTTAAAGTTGAGGGTCGCATGGATTCAACTCAGTATCAGCAGATTCTTCAGAATAATGTACAAGAATCAGTGATGAATTTGAAGTTACGCCGGGGATGGATATTTCAGCAAGACAATGATCCCAAACACAGCTCCAAATCTACTCAGGCATTCATGCAGAGGAACAATTACAATGTTCTGGACTGGGATGGCCATTCCAGTCCCCAGACCTGAATATCATTGAACATCTGTGGGATACTTTGAAGCGGGCTGTCCATGATCGGCGACCATCAAACTTAACTGAACTTGAATTGTTTTGTAAAGAGGAATGGTCAAAAATACCTTCATCCAGGATCCAGGAACTGATTAAAGCTACAGGAAGCGACTAGAGGCTGTTATTTTTGCAAAAGGAGGATCTACTAAATAATAATGTCACTTTTCTGTTGGGGTGCCCATACTTTTGCACCGGTCAAATTTTGGTTTAATGCATATGGCACATTTGGTGTTAGTACAATAAACCTCATTTCAATCCGGAAATATTACTGTGTCCATCAGTAATTAGATATATATCAAATTGAAATGGCTGTTGCACACACCCAAATAATTAGAACTAAAAATTAAGAATAATAGGGATGCCCAAACATTTTCATATGACAGTGTGTGTGTGTGTGTATATATATATATATATATATATATATATATAATATATATATATATTATATATAATATATATTAATATGTGTATATACATAGTGTGCCTGCAATGTGTATTCCTTATGGTACTTGAAACTGCTGGGACCTGTTCTACAACTAAGTATAACTATATGTGTGTGTATGTGTAAATGTATACATATGTGTGCCTGCAATGTGTATTCCTGGTACTTGAAACTGGCCTATGTAGCAGACATGCTGGGACTTGTAGTTTTACAGACGCTGCTGTGGAACTACAGGTACTAGAATGCTACACTACATAGCCTTCAAAACATAAAGCATTTGTAGTGTAGTATCCTGTAGTCCCACAGCAGTTGCTGCAGAACTACAAGTCCCAGCATGTCCCCCACACAGGCCAGTCTGAAGTACCCTGAAGTCTACACATTACAGGCACCCCTGTATTTTTATCATGACATATAAGGTGCTCTAATGTTTTCTCTTACTATTTTACTGTGCAGGCAGGAGGGTGAGAGCGGCTCACGGCTGCTGACGGCTGCAGGCAGGAGGGTGAGGGCGGCTCACGGCTGCTGATTGGCTGCAGGCAGGAGGGTGAGGGCGGCTCACGGCTGCTGATTGGCTGCAGGCAGGAGGGTGAGGGCGGGCTGCTGACGGCTGCAGGCTGGGAGCTGGATCAGAGCAGTAGCTGCTCTGACTCTACCACTGTTCTGCCCGGGAGGCTTAAGCTCCGCCCACTTCCTTGTCTGACTTCCTCCTCCGGGCACAGGACGTTCTAGCTGCCGCTGCTTGATCGGATCGCAGCAGTGTGGTTCAGGGGCCGGTCGCAGTTGCGACCTTTGCGACCCCTGTAGCTACGCCACTGGGCAGAAGGTAGAACATGTTCCATCTACCACCGGACATCCAGCAGTTCAGTAGAAAATCTGTGCTGTGTAGACCTGACCTAATGGAACACAAATCATATATCAGAAGTGGAAAGTGAAACATTACTCGATTTCATTTGAAAAAAAATAACTGATTTGGGAATGAATAGAAGCAACATCTCAAAAACGGTTTAAACTACTGCTGAGGAACCACCTTTTTAGATACATTAGTCTAGAGTAAAGGTGGACTGTAGACAGTCCTACTTTTCCACACTGCTGAGGAATTGCTTCATCAAAAGGACAAGAGAACAAAAGAACCCCATGCTCACCAACTTCTAATGTTTCTCAGTTTGACATCAAGATAGGTGCAGGTCCTCTATATTGTAACCCTGTCTTGTGAACGGGCCCCCGAAAGTGAAGGCTCAAAATGGAGACTGGCTGTTCATCTTGAGATGACAATTTCAGGGGCCCGTTCTCGAGATATGTGCATGTCCCACCTCTGACTTTGATCGTATATTTTATCGATATGTTTTCATTCTATGGTGGAAACAACCTTTTAAGTGGCAACATCCATGTAAACACCAATTTGTCTGGTTTCACTGGTTTAGACACTGCTTAATTGTTTAGGTATTGTTTTCTACTTTGTTAGTGTCCCTGCCTATCTATCTCATCCTTATCTAGGCCCATTAAGAGAATATTAAAACTGTTCCCTTTGCAGCAGGTTTTAAATTGACAATAGCCTGCCATGTCATTGAGGAATTATAACCCTTTGTGTGTAAGGGTATGTTCACACAGCTTATTTTCAGGCATAATTGCGGGTGTATTTCCTTGTGTATTGCACTTAATACGCAGCGAGATGTGCGCCACAATTACGATAATCCATAGCTCTCATAGAGAACTATGGATTACGCCTCGTTGCCCCACGCGTACAATACAATCTTACGCAATGTTCACACGGCTTATTGCCAGCGTAATTGCGGAGCCGGATTTCGCCCCACAATTACGCCGGCAGCGGACAGAGACATTCATTATTCACGGCGCGTCCGCGCCGTAAATAATGTGCATGTCACTTTCTCCCCCCGCGGCGGATTCGCCGAGCGGGGAGGAGAGACGGAATCCATAGTTCTCTATGAGAACTGTGGATTCCCGTAATGCCTGGGACCGATTTCAGCTGTATTTGAGCGCAAATACGGCGCTCAATACGGCTGAAATCAGTCTCAGAATAAGCCGTGTGAACGAGGCCTTATTGTACGTGCGGGGAGATACGTGGCATGTCCATGTGCCACAAGTGATGCATGTCAATGGGGCCGGCAGGGTGTACTGTACACGCCGCAATTACGCCGTGTGAACATACCCTGATACTGGAGAAAATACCCTTTCTAGTGAACATGTCTCCTTGAATTTTTTTTCATTTTCCACTTTGTACTTCTTTTTCTTAAATAGCCTTCTAATCTGTATTTTGGCTTTTCTCTTCTCACGGGTTGGGGGATTTAGATGGTTTTAAGTATTCTGGTCTACATTTAGATTACAGGGGGTACATGATTTTGGGAAAATTTTACACCCTTTATCAATGAATTGACAGCTTTCGCTTGGGAAACCCTAATGCTTAAAGGAAACCTGTCCAAATTTTTCCCCCCCCTTGCTGAGGACAGCACAAGCTAAGTCAGACCTGCTTTTCCCACAAAGTCCCCCTTATTCTAAAGATCAGCATTTTAAGCTTTTTCCCCCTCAAATCTTTCAGACAGGTTTATCCCCCCCACCAAAGGGCTACCCCACCCACTCATTTTTTCCCTTTTCAAAAAAGGTTTGTCCGTTGAGGGGCAGGGCTACCTAGGGGGGGGGGTTTTTTGAAAAAAACTGACACTCTAAAGACTCTTCAATTACTCTTTCAAAAAATGCAGTTCGAGCATTAATACACGAAAACTAAAGCTCTACAGAATAAGGGGACACACCCTGGAAAAAAGCGTCTGACACTACCCTTTTTCTGTCCCCCACCCCGGGGGGGCAAAAACTATGTGACAGGTTCTCTTTAAACGAGCATTTATGATTACTCTTCCATTATGTATTATAATTAAAATGAAATGGTTGTCTATCCATTATAGTTTGTCCAGTACATTGTGACTGAATCGCCAGTATTTGGTTTTTTTGTTTTTACAGGGTCTTAGTTTCCTGGAGGTGAAGGATCAGCTGCTCTTGCTGTATATGCAGGATCTTGTTCACATCATCATGGAAAAAACTTCTGGGAAGTCCTTGAAGGAAAACCCAGGCATCATGAGACTGGTGGAGATACGCACAGTAAGGAGATACCAAAAATTCTCATTATTTTTTATTAAGGGTATTTCTGATACATGTGTAGAGTAGTTAGTTTTCCCCAATAAAATAATTACTTGGGGTTTATTTTCTTTCCATGGTAGGGAAAAAGGGGTTTTTTGCTCAAGTCTTTAAAATTCTATGATCATTTTCATGACGTTTTTTTTTGCAATACAAAAACCATATTGTATATCGGAAATATGTTGGCCCATAAAATGTCTTTATACATGGCAAGTACCTTGTGACCTCTTTTTTTAAAAGCTTTTTTAAATGAAGCAAGCCCCTATTTTTGACCGTTGAAAGTCTTTTTGGCTGGAGGTATCTTCAAAGATTTTTGTATTTCTCAGTTTTTAGAAAAAATGCGTCCAATCGATCAAAAACTTAAATATCAGATAGATAAGTTGGTGAGAGCCGCTGTGACCGGGAGCCTTGCTGAGAACGATCCGCTGCGCTTCAAACCCAATCCTCAGAACTTTAAACAAAGGGAAAAATATGAAGTTTTTCGCTATAATTTTTGGAAAAAATTTTGCCCTTTTTACATCCTTTATTTTAATTTTTTATCGGGGAAAAAAAAGCCCCTTTTTCCTCCAGTTCTTGGCCCTTTTTTTGTTATTTTCTAAAATTTTTAAAAATGAATCCAAAATGGGGCAAAAACCCCTTTAAAAAGGAAAGGAAACCTTTGTCCCTCATTTTGGGGAAAAAAAATTCCCCCTTCCCTGAATCCTTGGCAATCGGAATATTTTTTCCCTGGAAAATTCCGACCTTTCCAAACCCCGGTCACTATAACTTGTTAAATTATTACAACTAGAAATGTACCCAGCCCCTTCCCCCCCAGAACCCTTTGGTTACTATAAAACTTTTTATATTCCCATCTAGAAATGAAACCCTTACCCTTCCCCCAGAACCCTTGGCCCTTAACTTTTTATTTTAAACCATTTTAGAAAATGTACCCAGACCCTTCTCCAGAATCCTGGTCACTAAATTTTTTTAAATTACTTCTAAAAATTGTATCCGGGACCCTTTTTCCAGAACCCAAAAAGCACTATAATTTTTAATTTTATTAAAAATCTAGAAATGTCCAAAGACCCTTCCCCCAAAATTCGGCCATAAACTTGTTATATTTTAATCGAAATGTACCCAGACCCTTTCCGGGAAACCCGGGGCACAAACTTTTTAAATTATTACATCAGAAATGAAATCCAGACCCTTCCCCCCAAATCCCGGCCCACTAAAACTTTTTTTATTTTAAATTTTTCTAGAAATGTACCAAAGCCCCTTCCCCAAAATTTCCGGTCATTTAAAACCTTGTTAATTACATCAAAAATTGAAACCAGACCCTTCTCCAAATCCTGGTCACTAAATTTAAAAAATTTTAAACTTTCTAGAAATTACCCAGCCCCTTCCCTCCAGAATCCAGTCACTTTTAACTTTTAATTAAAAATTTTCCCCAAGAAAGAACCCAAAAGGCCCTTTCCCAAACCTGTTAGTGAATTCCCCAAAGAAAATTTTTTCTTCTGGCAGAGATTTTCCCACACCCTAAACCGCTCTAACAGTAAAAAAACCCCTTTTCAATGTTTAGGGTGTATATATTAAATTTATTATAATATGGGGTTTTATTTTTTTTTTTATTTTAAGCCCTAGTTAACATGTGTCTAAAAATCCGCTTTTGTTACCCAATCTTGTTTTGGGATTGTTCATCTAGGGTTGGGTCTTCTGCCTCATTTTATAAAAAGGAGAAATGAAAGGGGAAAGGGCCAAATCCCAGCACTTTCGGGTAATGTATTTACTTTCAAAAAAAACAGCAGTTCATTAAAGTTTCCCCTTTTCCCCCAAAATTTCTTTTAAAAAAAAACATGCCCCCCTTAAAAATTATTTATTTTTTGGAAATAAAAAATTTTGTGGTTTTTTTCTTTTTCCGCGGGAAATAACCTTTTTTTTTGGACACTTTTTGAAAAAGTATTCGACTATTCCCTTGGGGTTGCTCTGGACCTTAGACATTTTTAAATCCAGCTTAATTCAGTTTTCCTTTCTCACCCCAATATGTTTGTCCTTGAATATTACAGTTGGAGGAGTCTGACAAGGAAGTTTCAGGCAGTGATAAAGAAGAGAATGATGTAGGGAAAAAAGTCCCTTTTTACAATTCCCGAAGATATATACCTCCTAGAATTTTAACCCCAAATACTTTTTGGTAAAATAATACTTTGTAAGTATAAATTTTGTAGGGAAAGTTTTTGGTTCTAAGACTGTTTAAAAAACTTTCCCCCAGATAAAAATTTAAGCAGGGGCAAGGGAAAAGAGACTTTTAGAAAAAAAAAAGGGTAAGAAACGACCCTGAGCCCTCAGTCTTTCCGGGGAGCTAAAAGGGGCAGTATAAGATGCACCCTGAGGAAAACCAGAAGGAAGAGCCTTTTTAAAATGATGCAAGGGAAGGGAAAGACGAACCCGCATGGGCAGTAGCTAACCAAATTGTGAAACCCTTTGGGAAGGGTTTTGGGCAAAGGGATGACCCGTTTGCTTGATTTCTGTAGTTTATGAAATGCCCATTTGCTGTTTATTATTTCTTCAAGGACAAACTATGAAGAAACGATGATGGTACGATTGAACATGACTAAAAAGGAAAAGACTCGTAAGAAGAGAGCACTTGCCATGACGTCACAGCTCAATTCAATTACACACTTCTCGGATATCAGTGCCCTAACAGGAAGAGACACCAAGACGGAGGTAAGAGGAAGGCTGCGTACTGGACATCATTGCCACGTGGAAAAACCCTTTCTGAGGCCGGCTCGTTATGCGCTACAAGCCGGCTTCAGCAAACCGGGAAATGTCTTCGTTTGTGCAGCGCTCCCCTTTTTTTTTTTTTTTTGTGGCAGTTCTAAATATAGCCAAGTGTGTTCCTTTATACTTAAAACTCCCATAGACAGAAATGGGGTAGAGTTACACAATCGTGGCCATCTCCCTGCTCACTGATATCAGCTTATAACGCGTTGCAAACCAGCCTCAGAAAGGGATCTTGCCAACTGGCAAAACCACACTAAGCAGGGCATACACATTCAATTTAGATCAGCTACTATGCAACCAATCTGTAGTACATGGAATTGTTCATAGAAATTTTCGGACTATCAACACATACAGACCATTTGTTGTTTTTAACTGGTGGTTCAGGGATTAAAATGAATGTGGTTAAAATTGTGCACCAGAGCCTAGATTACATTTGTCTCGTGGGAGTTGGATGTTTCTGAAGTAAGTCTTAAGAGGCCTCTACCAGTTAGACTTTTTTTTTTATTAGTATTATTATTAATGTATTTTTTAATGTAGGACTTCATGCCTTCTGCCAAGAAATCTAAGAAAGGAACTAAAAAAGGACCTAAGAAAGGAAAAAAGAAAGGTAATTTATTATATTAACCTGTATATATTGGCAAACGGTTGATGTCTATTTATAGGCATAAACACATATCAGTACATCATGCTAATTCCAATTCATTTCTATCCTTTCTAGGCTTTAGAAAGCGCCGCTGAGGAGTTCCTATCCGTCAACATTATCTTTCTACTTGTGAATCGTGTCAGCGATTTCAAAGTACTGACTGTTTTGATATCTCTGAGGAATCTTTATGGTTGATAACTGGCACCAATCTATTATATAGACACACGGCATCAGCTCACGTTGGTTATTTTTTTGTACTTGAAAATGTGGAGGATTCAGTGTACACAACTGCCTAAATTTACTTGTACAGTTGCTAAAATTTTCTGAGTGCAATAAATTTCTTACTTAAACATAAGATGACCAGCTGTGAATATGGCGTGACTATAACAGATAAAGACTTTTTGTCACACTTGCCACTCACTGAGACTATGAATTGAGCATAACACGTACCCACAACAGTTCACACATATATAGAGTTTGTAAAGCCGAATAAATACTGACGTGAATCCAGTTCAGCCTATTCAGAGGAAGGCAAAACCCCCATGAGGTAGAAGTCAATTGTCCTCATTTTAGGGAAAAAAAATCCTTCCTGACTCCAATCTGGCAATCGGAATGAATCCCTGGATCAACGACCCTTCTCCAGAATCCTAGTCACTATAACTTGTTATATTATTACACTCCAGAAATGCATCCAGACCCTTTTTGAACTCTGTTAGTGAATTTACCATGACATGTTCCTCTGGAACAGAATTCCACAGTCTCCCTGCTCTAACAGTAAAGAATCCCTTTCTATGTTTATGTAAAAACGTTCTTTCCTCAAGACGTAGAGGATGCCCCCTTGTTCTTGATACAGTCCTGGGTATAAATACATCTTGAGAGAGATCTCTATATTGACCTTTAATATATTTAAACATATTTATTATGTCCCTCCAAAGCTGACTTTTCTCCAAACTAAATAACCCTAACCTTGCTAATCTTTCTGGGTATTGCAGTCCACCCAGTCCTTTTTTATTATTTTTGTCGCACGCCTTTGAACCTGTTCAAGCTCTTCAATATCTTTCCTGTGCACTGGTGCCCAAAACTGTACACAATATACCATGTGTGGTCTAACCAGTGACTTGTATAATGGGAGAATAATGTTCTCATCATGTGCATCTATGCCCCTTTTAATACACCCCATAATCCTATTTGCCTTGGCAGCTGCTGTCTGACACTGGCTGCTACAGTTAAGTTTACTGTCCACCAGGATTCTCAAGTCCTTCTCCATGTCACTTTTACCCAGTGTTTTTCAGTTTTACCCAGCATTTTTCCGCAGGAATGCCAATGCTTTAATTACTTACTAAATATAAGTAGTAGGTTTGCACCCCATACACACAATGTACATATTCTAGCAGATAACATTTAACGTGGACAAGATATGTTATAATGTACGGATGTTTTTATAGGGCAACAAGGCAAAATTTTACAAATTAAAAGGAGAAAAAAAAGTCCAGTACTCAATTATGTGTGGTAAAATTATTTGTCTGTTTCCAGGTATATCAGGGAAAAATGCAAATATGAGGTGTTTTCACCATACTCTTCACAGCCAGCTTCAGGCAATTCTACAGCAGTGATTGGCATATAAGCGCTGATCCTGTTAGAGGGATATTGCCATTATAGAAGGATTTAAACAGTGCAGAAGGCTACCGAGCTCTAAAGAGATAACATTTGTCAATAATATAGTGAAAGCTTCTGTGCTACTGATAACAGAAGGCAGGGAATGACATCACCAGCCCAGTAGCTAAGGGCTACTGGAGCAATGAGAGCAGAACAAGATGGTTAGTAACTAGAGAAGCTTGTGTAAACAAGCAGGAGATAAGAACTCAAATAAAGCAAATTCAAAACCACAATATATTTGGTGATAGTCTTTGTTTACCTTTGCCTCCATGTTTAAAGCTAATCATTTTTAAGAGACTATATTACCTATTAATAATTGCACTAATTGTGACCCATTTAGTCACATGATAGGAATTGATATTATTATGTAAAAAGGCATTAGGATACCTGTTTGATGTTTAGGTATGAATCTTTGTGGAACCAGAAGTCTCTGCATCCTCCATTTGCCCTGTGTAAATCTCCTGCTTTTCTATTTTGAATGGTATGAATCTTTGTGGAACCAGAAGTCTTCTCATCCTCTCCATTTGCCCTGTGTAAATCTGCTTTTCTGTCTATTTTAAATGGCATACACTCTTGTTATAATAACTTTGTAGTCTGCCTGCATCTCCTGCTGTGAAAAGAGGCCTAATTGTCTACCTACTATCACTTTTCAATCTTTCCTTCTGCTCACTAATATCCCCCCCCCCCTCCCTCTCTGCTCATTCCCACACTCCTACTTTCACAACTGGTCATTCACTGACCGGGTCATTCAGAGCAACATCCATGAAGTGCAACTCCATAAAGTGTCTGCAGAATTAATACCAGAATTGAAACCAGAAGTGAACCAAAGGTAAACACAGACTTTCTCTTCTCCTTACACCAGCACCCAATATGCACCTCTCTGCCACTATTATCACTACCTCCCTAATCATTAAACTCCTTGTCTCCCCACGTTGGGCAATGGTTTCCATATCTCCCCGTCTATCCTACCCTCACACCTGACCTCTACTCTTCACCTCTTTCTCACAAAACCCACACAATCCCCTCTTGCTCTATCCCACACACACCTCACACTCACCCTGCTTCTCCTCGCTGCCGAGGACATATCTCCCAATACCGGGCCCCGTCAGCGCATCCCCACTGTTGTTTCACTTGCCTTTTACAGAACAAGAAGCACAAACTCCTGTAACCCCTTAAACCTAAAGCCCATTCCCCCCGCCATACCTATCCCCATGTCTGGAGCTCTATGGAATGCACGTTCTGTGTGCAACAAACTTCCCTTCATCCACGACCTTTTCATCTCGCGCAACCTATCCTTCCTTGGACTAACAGAAACTTGGCTGACACCTTCTGACACAACTTCCCCTGCTGCACTCTCTTACAGCGGGCTTCAGTTTTCCCGCACCCCCTGCCCCCGGCAGCAAACCTGGCGGGGGGGTCGGGCTTCGGCTGTCAGATACCTACTCCTTTGTCCCCATTCCACCCATAACTTCCCTCACCCTCCCCTCCTTTTAGGTGCATTCTGTCCACATCTACTCCCTCTCCAACCTCCGAGTGGCTGTTGTCTACCGACCCCCAGGCCCTGCCACCACCTTCCTTGACCACTTCGCTTCCTGGCTCCTCCACTTTCTTTCCACTGACATCCCCACTGTTGTCATGGGAGATTTTAACATCCCAATCAATACACCCCACTCCACTACTAACAAACTCCTATCACTCTCCTCTTCCTTCGGCCTCTCCTAGTGGAGCTCTGGAGCCACTCATAAAGGTGGACATACACTGGACCTTATCTTCACCCACCTCTGCCCTCTATCTAACATCTCAAACTCTCCTCTCCCTATCTCTGACCACAACTTGCTCATCTTCTCCTCAATCTTCACTCCACCTGTCCGTCCTGCGCCAAATCTAGTACACCCACGCAGGAACCTACGAAACCTCAACCCTCTCACTCTTTCTGACTCTCTTGCCCCCCTCTCTACCATATCCTCATTTGCTGACTCAGACGCAGCCACCACATTCTACAACAACAGTCACCTCCACTCTTGATGCGGTCGCCCCTCTCACACACAAAAAAAACCCGCAAAACCAACAGACAACCCTGGCACACAGACTCCACCAAACAGCTGAGGTGAGCTTCCAGAATTGCCGAACGCCGCTGGAAGAAAACACAGTCCACTGAGGACCTCGCCTCATACAAACAATCACTACACACATTTAAATCTGCACTCGCCACAGCCAAACAAGATTACTTCACCACTCTCATATCCTCCCTGTCTCAGAACCCCAGACAACTTTTTAACACCTTCAACGCTCTCCTCCGTCCACCAGCACCCCCGCCCCCTTCTCTCCTCTCAGCAGACAATTTCGCCACTCACTTCCTAAATAAGATCAATCTCATCAGACAAAGCTTCACCCTGCAGTCCCCTCCGCCTACTTCTTCCTGCAGTGCCCCCACAGCCCACCTCTACACCTGCTAATCACTACTCCGCCCTAACTTGCTTCTATCCTGTCACTCATGACAAGCTCTCCTTTCTACTGTCCAAATCCAACCTCACCACCTGTAGTCTTGACTCACTGCCATCCCATCTCATCTCTGACCTTAGTCCTGTTATCATCCCAGCCCTCACCCATCTCTTCAACCTATCATTAACCTCTGGCATCTTCCTTTCCTCCTTTAAACGCTATCATCATCCCCATTCTTAAGAAACCATCTCTTGACCCCTCCTCTCTGTCCAACTATCGCCCCATCTCACTGCTTCCATTCAACTGTCCTCCCATCTCTCCACCAACTCTCCTTGACCCACTGCAATCTGGCTTCCGACCCCACCACTCTACAGAAACCAAAGTCACCAACGACCTAGTAACTGCCAAAGCCTCACGTCACTACTCTCTCCTTCTCCTCCTAGACCTGTTCTCTGTCTTTGACACTGTCGACCATCCACTCCTGCTACATATCCTTTCCTCCCTCGGCATCACGGACTTGGCCCTTTCCTGGATCTCCTCATACCTCGCTGATAGGACATTCAGCGGCTCTCACTCCACCTCCTCCTCTCGTCCGCTCTCTGTTGGTGTCCCCCAGGGGTCTGTCCTGGACCCACTACTCTATCTACACTCTTGGCCTGGGTCAGCTCATAGCATCACATGGCTTTCATTACCACCTGTATGCTAATGACACCCAACTTTACATTTCCGGCCCAGATGTCACATCTCTACTCTCCTGGATCCCAGACTGTCTATCGTCCATATCCACCTTCTTCTCCTCCCGCCTCCGAAAACTGAACGTGGAGAAAACTGAATTTATCATCTTCCCACCATCCCACTCTATCCCTCCACCCAATCTCTCTATCACTGTTAACGGCTACACTCTCACCAGCTCCACAAGTCCGCTGCCTTGGGATAACCTTTGACTCCAATCTGTCCTTCAAACCGCACATCCAAGCCCTCACCTCTGCCTGCCGCCTCCACCTGAAAAATATCTCCCGAATCCGCTCATTCCTTAACTTTGAAAGCACAAAAATGCTTGTCCTTGCCCTTGTTATTTCCCACCTAGACTATTGCAACATTCTTCTCTGTGGCCTCTCATCTAGCACCCTCACTCCCCTCCAAACCATCTCTGCTGCCCGCCTGATTCACCTCTCTCCTTGCTACTCCTCTGCCTCTCCCCTCTGCCAATCTCTTCACTGGCTACCCATTGCCCATCGAATCCAGTTCAAGTTAGTAACCCTGACCTACAAGGCTCTCCATAACCTCTCCCCTCCATACATCTCTGCCTCAATCTCTAGAAATCTCCCCTCACGCAACCTCCGCTCCTCACAGGACCTTCTTCTCTGCTCTTCTCTTACCAACTCCTCACATAACCGTCTTCAAGACATCTCTCGTGCTTCCCCCCATGCTCTGGAACTCACTGCCTCAACACCTCAGATTCTCCTCCACTCTCACTTGCCTCAAAGGTAACCTGAAAACCTATGTCTTCAGAACTGCCTATGACCAACATTATCTGTGTTGCACTGCTCCACCCCACATACATGTCTGCCCCTCACCTTCTGTCTCTTCCCACCTTCCTTGTAGACCGTAAGCCATCATGGGCAGGGCCCTCTCTCCCTCTGTACCAGTTGCTAGTTACTTATTGTCACTTTGTACTTGTTTGACAAATGTGATTTATGTAACCACCTCAAATGTACAGCACCCTGGGACCAAGGACACTCTAAAATAAATAATAATAAAACTCTAGATTAACCACTTTAGACATAGATATCAAATTCTGGTTATTATTCAGTGTAAGATCCTTAGAGGAAGCCTTTAAAGGAACACTTCCATCAACATTTTTCTTTTTACATATTGAAAAGCAATATGCGACTATTGTAGAGTTTTTTTTTTATTTGGTGTTTGCTTTGTTATACAATTTGTTAAGGTTTCCCTACGTACATTACTCTCTCTGACTTTTCCTCTGTAACTATAGTTTCATAGTTTGTAAGGCCGAAAAAAGACGAGACGTCCATCCAGTTAAGCCTGTTGTGCTAAGGTGTTGATCCAGAGGAAGGCAAAAAAACCCAATGAGGTAGAAGCCAATTGTCCTCATTTTAGGGAAAAATTCCTTCCTGACTCCAATCTGGCAATCGGAAAAAAATCCTGGATCAATGACCCCTCTCCATAATCCTAGACACTATAACCTGTTATATCATATACGCTCCAGAAATGCATTCCAAACCCTTTTTTGAACTCTGTTAGTGAATTCACCATGACAAGTTCCTCTGGCAGAGAGTTCCACAGTCTCACTGCTCTTACAGTAAAGAATCCCTTTCTATGTTTATGTAGAAACTTTCGTAACTCAAGATGTAGAGGATGCCCCCTTGTTCTAGATACAGCCCTGGGTATAAATAAATCTTGGGAGAGATCTCTATATTGACCTTTGATGTATTTAAACATATTTATTATGTCCCCCCGAAGCCGTCTTTTCTCTAAACTAAATAACCCCAATCTTGCTAATCTTTCTGGGTATTGTAGTCCACCCAGTCCTTTTATTATTTTTGTTGCCCGCCTTTGTACCTGTTCAAGCTCTACAATGTCTTTCCTGTGCACTGGTGCCCAAAACTGTACACAATATTCCATGTGTGGTCTAACCAGTGACTTGTATAATGGGAGAATAATGTTCTCATCATGTGCCTCTATGCCTCTTTTAATGCACCCCATGATCCTATTTGCCTTGGCAGCTGCTGTCTGACACTGGCTGCTACAATTAAGTTTACTGTCCACTAGGATTCCCAAGTCCTTCTCCATGTCACTTTTACCCAGTGTTTTTCCATTTAACATGTAGTCATGTAATGGATTTTTCCTCCCCATGTGCATAACCTTGCATTTATCTGTATTAAACCTCAGCCATTTCCCTGCCCAGGCCTCCAACTTATCCAGATCCCTTTGTAATAACACATTATCCTCTATTGTGTTGATTACTTTACAGAGCTTAGTATCATCTGCAAAGATCAATATTCTACTGTGCAATCCCTGTGTAACATCATTAATGAAAATGTGAAGAGATAGGCCCAATACTGACCCTTGTGGTACCCCACTAGATAACAGCAATCCAGTCAGAGTATGTACCGTTATTACTGCTCTTTGTTTTCTGTCAGTGAGCCAGTTGCTTACCCACTTTGCACCACATTTTCCCCCAGTCCAAGCATTCTCATTTTATTTACCAACCTTTTATGTGGCACCGTATCAAATGCTTTAGAAAAATCTAGATATATGACATCCAGTGCCTCACCTCGATCCAGTCTAGAGCTAACCTCCTCATAGAAGCTGATGAGATTAGTCTGACAGGACCGATCCTTCATAAACCCATGCTGGAACGGCGTTATACATTTATTTTCAGTGAGATACTCCAGGATAGCATCTCTGAGAAAACCTTCAAACATTTTACCTACAACAGAGGTCAAACTTACCGGCCTATAGTTTTCTGGATCACTTTTTGACCCCTTTTTGAATATTGGCACCACATTTGCTATGCGCCAATCCTTTGGGACATACCCCGTTATTAGACAGTCCATAAATATTAAGAATAGGGGCCTATCTATCACATTACTTAACTCCCTTAGGACACGCGGGTGTATGCCATCTGGACCTGGGGATTTGTCTATTTTAATCTTCTTAAGACGGAGCTGCACTTCTTCCTGGGTTAGACAAGAAACATTTAAGTTGGAATTTACCACATCCCTCTGTTCAACAGGACGCTCATCCTCCTCGGTAAATACAGTGGAGAAAAAAGTGTTTAATAGGTTTGCTTTTTTTCTCATCGCCCTCTACTGTCTCTCCCTCAGTATTTTTCAAAGGGCCAACATTTTCTGTTTTAATCTTTCTACCATTTATATAGTTAAAAAATATTTTGGGGTTAGTGTTACTTTCTAGAGCGATACGTCTTTCCGTCTCCAGCTTTGCTTCCTTTATCTTTATTTTACACACTTTATTTTTTTCCCTAGAGCTTGTAATCGCCTCTTCAATACCCTCCTGTTTTCGTAGGTGAAACGCTTTATTTTTGTTTTTTATTGCCTCTTTTACATCCCTGTTGATCCACATTGGGTTTTTCCTGTTTCTATTTTTTTTATTACCATAAGGTATGTACCTCTCACAGTGGGTAGCCTAGGATGTTTTAAAAATATCCCATTTATTATTTGTTCTGCCATATTTAAACACATTGTCCCAGTCAATATGGTTTAGGGCCTTCCTAAGCAGAAAAAAATTAGCCTTCCTAAAATTCAGTGTTTTTGTGGCTCCTTGACAAAAATCTCTATTGAAGGATAAACGGAAATTTATTATATTATATTCACTATTCCCTAGGTTCCCCTCAACCTGAACCTTTGTTACTCTGTCAGGTCTATTAGTCAATATTAACCCCTTAAGGATCCGGCGTTTTTTTTTGGGTGACACGTTCGTTTTTCCCTCCTCACCTACTGAAAGCCATAACTTTTTATTTTTCCACCTACATAGACACATGAGGGCTTTTATTTTGCGGAACAAGATGTAATTTCTAATGGTGTTATTCACTATACTATAGAATATACTGGGAAACCGCAAAAAAATTCCAAGTGGAACAAATTGTGAAAAAAAATGTATTTTCACCATGTTTGCAGGGGTTTTGCTTTTACGGCGTTCAATCTTCGGTAAATATAATGTGTTATCTGTATTCTACAAGTTGTTACGCATCCGGCAATACCAAACATGTAGGGTTTCCGTTATGTTTTGGTACCGTAAAAAAATTCCAAACATTTACTACTTTTGAAATTTGCGCCACGGCGCCATTTTGTGCGACCAATAACTTTTTTGTACTAACACCTACGGACGTCAGTGAGGGGGCATTTTTTGCGGGCTGAAGTGTACTTTTTATCGCTAGCAGTTTGGAATGCATGCGACTTTTTGGATAATTTTTATTCCATTTTTTGAGTGACGTAAAATGACCAAAAACCGCAATTTTGGCGTTTGGAATTTTTTTTTCTTCTACGGTGTTCAGCGTACGGGATAAATGTTATATTTTTATAGATCGGACTTTTTCGGATGCGGCGATACCAAATATGTGTAACTTTTTTATTATTTTAATGATTTTTGTAAAATAGGGAAACTTTTAATACTTTTTTTTTTTGTACTTTAAAACTTTATTTATTTTTTTACTGTAACATTGAGGCCACCTATGGTACTTGACCACTAGGTGGCGCGATTGTTAATACAACCTAATGCATTGCATAGGCAATGCATTAGGGTGTACAAAGATGGCGGTTTCCCCACTTCCTGTCTGCGGACAGAAGTGAGGCAAACCGGCCAGAGTAAGTGACGGGAACCTTCACAGGGCTCCCCACCACCATGCCCGGTCATCGGATGCCGATGACCGTAACGATCGGTGCGCGGCACCGATCGCCGTTAATTCAGACGCCGCGGCCATCTGTGCCGCGGTGTCTGATGGGTTAAACAGCGCCAGCGGGCGGAGCCACCCGCCGGCGCTGTTACTGCCGGGTGTTAGCGGCGATTTTCCGCTAACACCCGGTGGCTGTGCGGGGGGGGTCGCGGAGTGATCCCCCTGCAAAGCCCCTTAGCGGCCATGGGACGTACTCATACGCCCAAGGTCATTAAGGGGTTAAGTCTAGAAGGGCCTTTCCTCTAGTCGGTTCTTGCACCACTTGTCAAAGGTAATTATCATTAGTTATTGACAAAAACCTGTTTCCTTTATTAGAGCTACAGGTTTCAGGTTCCCAATTGATGTCTGGATAGTTAAAGTCGCCCATAATAATAACCTCATTCTGAGTAGCTGCCCCATCTATTTGCCTGAGGAGTACATCTTCCATGGGTTCTGTTATATTTGGGGGCCTATAGCCGACCCCTATTAGTATTATATTGTTATTGTTACCCCCATGTATATTTACCCATAATGATTCCACATGTTCATTACCTATATCTTCCCGCAGTGTTGGCTTCAGACAGGATTTTACATAGAGACAGACACCTCCCCCCTTCCGGTCTTTACGATCCTTTCTAAATAGACTGTAACCCTGCAAGTTAACCGCCCAGTCGTAGCTCTCGTCCAGCCATGTCTCAGTTATCCCCACTATGTCATATTTGTCTTCAGCTATTAGTAATTCTAGTTCATGTATTTTGTTGGTCAGACTCCTGGCATTGGTCAGCATGCAATTTAGAGATTTTCCAGTTTTTATTCCTTTCTCCCTGATATTTTTATCTATTGCTACACCCCCCTCCCTCCACTCCACCCCCTGTTTTATTCCTAATTCCCAGCTCTCTATCTTCACTATCTTGCATGCTATATGTGTAGTTACCCTCCCCCCCAGTCCCTAGTTTAAATATTCCTCCAACTTCCTGGCCATTTTGTCCCCCAATACAGCTGCACCCTCCCCATTTAGGTGCAGCCCATCCCTAGCATAGAGCCTGTAGCCAAGACAGAAGTCAGCCCAGTTCTCCAAAAACCCAAATCCCTCTTTCCTACACCAATTTTTGAGCCACTTATTCACCTCATTTTTGATTGTTTTTAGCCTTAAATTTGTCCTATTTGTGACATATTAGTTTTTAATATTTATTATTGAATTAATAAAGATTGTCAATATATATTTTCCTATGACTTTTTTTGTCATTGTATTCTTTTTGGTTAACATGTTTATGTGATATAATGACTGTTGACTGAGCATTGGACCTTATTGAATTGGTGATTATAGTGAGATTAGCCTGCCCTGCAACTCGACATTTTTATTTTACAACTAGAGAAGGACAATATTTTATATGTAATTTTTAATTGCATAGGCCTACCGAACTAAAATAAAAAAAATTGACCAAGATTCTAAAAAAAATAGTTTTCCAGGAATATTGGTTTCAGCAAAAATGCTCCTTTCAGATGGAAGTACACATTACACCCCAGAAAATGGTGCAGCAGAAATTTTGAAGTTCTCAAAAATATTCCATATATGCCTATCCCTGTTGTTCATGAGATAATGAGTATGATGATCTCGGGATTCAAATAATTGTAGAAGTGTATTTCTGTTTTTACCTACTTATTGGCAGTGCTCATTTGCTATTTTCTTCTTCCCCTGCTGCTTTTTTTTAGTTCTGTTATATTAAGGATGAGCTGTGATCTGTTACTCCAGCTAAAACTGTACCGCTGTGCCACTTTCTTCTTTAGACCAGTCAGTGTCTGTGGATTCAAGTCTAGGAGTTGTATGTCAAACTTGATATTTCAAGGGGCAGAAGTTTGAACTTTTGGTAGTCTTCCTCAGCTTTCTTTCTTGTTTACACTACCGTATTTTTTGGGCTTCCTTTAAAAAGACACTACAATTAAAAAATGTGTTTTTACATACACATAAGCAGTATGTGACTTTTATATGTACTGTTTTTTACATAATTTTTTTTTCGTTCCTCTGTCTTTATGACTTCCTGGTTTGTCTCTCTGATTTCCCCTCCGTGAGCTCTTGTAGCAAAGCAGTGAGGATTTCTTGACAGTTATCTACCAGGCCCACTAAGGGCCTAAGAGACCTGTTGGTCTAGTCTAATCTTTATGTAGGCATAACCAGAGAACAATAGAGATGCTACTATGAGTCTACATACAAATAAGCATTTCTTGCGGCAGCAAACTGAGATGAGTCTGCCCTGCCATTCTATCACAGCTAGAGAATTTTATGGGTTATTTTTTTTTTAACGATTGGACTTGCGTTATATAATAAAAAAAAAATAGTATGAAATTTAAAAATAAAATTTTTTTTCGAGCAACACTGATTTCAACAAAAATTGTCCTTTCCAAATAAGGGTCCCTTTTACCAGTTCCTGACCACTTGCATTTTTATTTTCTTTTTTTGTTTGACTTCTATGATTGATGCCTTTCTGCTACTGGTAATTCACAAAATTGGCCACATTTGTGCACTGACTAGAATGTTTGTACATTGGTTTTACCTAGCACATAGAAATATACACAGTCAAGTCACATTATTATGATCACTTTCTACTTTTGATGTCGGCAGCACGAAGCTCATGAGGAAAGTCTTGTTTGGTGAGCTGCATTGATGGATATACATGATGTGTGACAAGCTTCCTGTGCAAAATATACAGTGCTTTGCGAAAAGTATTTGGCCCCCTTGAACTTTGCAACCTTTTGCCACATTTCAGGCTTCAATCATAAAGATATAAAATTTTAAAATTTTCTTTTTTGAAGAATCAACAGGGACACAATTTAAGTGGAACAAATTATTGGATATTTTAAACTTTTGTAAAAAATAAAAAACTGAAAAGTGGGCCGTGCAAAATTATTCGGCCCCTTTACTTTCAGTGCAGCAAACTCGCTCCAGAAGTTCAGTGAGGATCTCTGAATGATCCAATGTTGTCCTAAATGACTGATGATGATAAATATAAATCCACCTGTTTTTAATCAAGTCTCAGTAAAATGCAGCTGCTCGTGATAGTCTCTGGGTTCTGTTTAAAGCGCAGAGAGCGTATATGAAGACCCAAGGAACAACCCCAAAGGCAGGTCCGTGATACGTTGTGGAGAAGTTTTCAACCCAGATTTGGATACAAAAAAAAATAAAAAACTGAAAAGTGGGGCATGCAATATTATTCGGCCCCCTTAAGTTAATACTTTGTAGCGCCACCTTTTCTTGCGATTACAGCTGCAAGTCGCTTGGGGTTTGTATCTATCAGTTTTGCACATTGAGAGACTGAAATTGTTATAAAAATGTTATGTCTTTATGTTTGAAGCCTGATATGTGGCAAAAGGTTGAAAAGTTCAAGGGGGCCTAATACTTTCGTAAGGCACTGTAAGTCCCCTATGGGGAAAAAGAAAAACAATAACATAAAAACATATACTCCGCCCTTTTCTCCTTTCCAGATGCCAATCGCCTCCAGAAAGATCAAAAATAAATAAAGTACGCATATTTGGTATCGCCGTGTGCGTAACGACCTAACCTATAAATCTGTCATGTTATTTAACCTGCACGTTGAACGCTGTAAAAAAAAATTCAAAAAGGGAATTGCGATTTTCCTTCATCCTGCAGCACATAAAATGGGTGGTACCAAAAAAATCAGTTCATCCCACAAAAAAAGGCTCTTACACAGCTCTGTATATGAAAAAATAAAAAAGTTATGGCTATCAGAAAATAGCAATGCATAAATATTGTTTTACACTTTTTTTTTTTTTTTTAAAGCACTTCAACAGAAAAAAAAAACTATATAAAGTGGGTGTCGTCGTTATCGTATCTACCCACAAAGTAAAACTAACTTGTCACGTATACTGCACTGAGCGCTGTTTAAAAATAAAAACACCCTGCCTTCCAAAAACAGATTTAAAAGCGATCAAAAAGCTTTTTCCCAAAAAAAAGATACCAATAAAAACGTCAACTCATCCCACAAAAAACAAGCTCTTAATCAGCTTCATATATAGAAAAATAAAAAAGTTATTGCTATGAGACCATGACAACATAAAAACACTATTTTTTACAAAGGCAATTATATTGTGTAAAAGTAATAAAACATAAACTATATAAAATTTATATCATTGCAATTGTACTGTCTCGCATAGTAAAGTTATCATGTCATTAACACCGCATTGCGAACGCTGTATGAAAAAGGCCAAAAAAGAATGGCAGAACTGCATTTTCCCCCCCCATTTTTATGGCCCAGTGCTACAAAAAAACTATGGAACACCTGTGCACCCAAAATGCACAAGACACCTCTAGATGAGATTCATGAGGGGTGTAGAATCCAAGGTGGGTGACTGCTGGAAGGTTTCACCTGCAGTTTACAACCACAGGTGTTTTTTTCCACGATACTTTGTAAAAATGAAACATTTTCCACTAAAATTGCAGATAGTTGGAAAAAAAATTAAACTGATTGACTGAAAAGATTTAAAATCTACAAAACATTTTGAAATTTCACCACAAATTTGCTTTAATTTCTGTGCAACACCTAATGGGGAAATAAGCTTCCGAAATGCTGTTTGAAATACTTAAAAGGGTTTTATCGGTTGAAGTGTTTGTGCTCTTCAGCTATTTCTATGAGATTGAATTTGAAATCCAGGGGCGAGTCTCTCCTCTTAGACAGGCGTGGTCTCTCCCTGCCAAGGGTATGTGTCTCTCCTCTCAGCAGGCTGTCTCTCCTGTCAGAAGGTGTGTCTCTCCTCTCAGCAGGCGTGTCTCTCCTGTCGGGAGGTGTGTCTCTCCTCAAGGAAGAGCTGTGACATCATCATTCTGTATTTGCAGTAGAAGGGGAAGGTTGTCTGGACAGAACAGATCTGCAGCCTCCTGCAGTGTTCTCTTGTGTCTGCAGAAGCTTCATTCCCAGGCTCCACAAGCTCCTTGCTGTGCTATAACCAGTTATATACACAGCCTGAACTGATAAAACACGTGAGGAATGCACACTGCCCTCCCCTCCTCTCCTTCTGTTATCAGGCAGGAGACTGTGTGACTGTGTTATATGGAGGGAACACAGGACATACTGTAAGGCCATGTTCACACGGCCTGCGTGAAATACGGGGCGAGATACGTCAGTCATTACGGTAATCCACAGTTCTCATAGAGAACTATGGATGACGTCCCCTCTCCCCGCTCGCACAATACGGCGCGGGGGGAGAGAAGTGACGTCAATTATTCACGGTGTATTAGCGCCAAAATAATGAATGTCTATGGGGCCAGCGGGCTGCCGGCCCCGCCCCATCCCACCCCCGTACACATGGCGTAATTGCGGGGCGAAATATGTCCCAATAATTGCTGTGTGAACATAGCCTAAGACTGTGTTATATGAGTGGATCTATGAGTTAAAAAGTCATTAATTAGATCATTCACCTTAGAGCTGGGAGATGAGTATACAGACAGCAGCCCTCTCACATAGCTGGTTTTACTTTCGGTTTTAACAGCTCAGAAGGGAGTAAATACAGAGTGTGCAGGCAGCCAATCACAGTACAGGGGGCGTGTCCAGGGAGTTTCCTGTCTGGGGGCATATCCCAACAGGCTGTATGAAATGTCAGTAAGCCAATCATAGTGCAGGGAGCGTGTCTAGGGCAGCATCCATCTGGGGGCATATCCCAACTAGTCAATCACAGCAAAGAGGGCGTGTCCCGACTAGCAGCAGAAATAGAAAACAGATACACAGAAAAGCTCATATATACTATACTAAGTGACTTAGGTAATGCAACCCAATTACAAAAGTGCTTATTTTTACTGTCCCCATAATCTTTGATCTTTTATGTGAGAAAACCCCTATAAAGGGTTTTAGTTTCTAAGATGGAGTCATTTATGGGGGTATCAAACATATAGGCTCCTCAAAGCCACATCAAAACTGGACTGGTCCCTAAAAAAATCTATGTTGCAAATTTTCTTGAAAATGTGAAAAATTACTACTAAATTTCTATTCTCCTTAATGTCAAAAAATATAGTAAGACATTTAAAAAATTATGCCCATATACAGTAGACATATGATAGATGCTAGCTATAAACTATTTTGTGTGGAATAATATTTAGAAATATTTGTACTTTGAAAATGGCAAATTTTTCTAAATTTTCACAATATTTTTCACAAACAAACAAGGGTTACATGGACCAAAATTTCTTACGAACTTAAAGCACAATGTGTCATGAGGAGACAATCTCTGAATCACATGGGTAGGTATAAGTATCATAAAGTTCTTCTCACATAAAGTGACACATTGTCAGATTTAAAAAATGGGCCTCTGTCAGGGAGATCAAAACTGGCTGCGGCAGTAAGTAGTTAATGATATCATACCTACCACTGTCAAGCATCTTAGCAGATCGTACACCTAGCTATTGTAAGAGGACTAAACATACATATTGCCAAACCTTCCTCTACCTTTTCTCTACAGCTCTGTAGAAATATACACTCACCGGCCACTTTATTAGGTACACCTGTCCAACTGCTCGTTAACACTTAATTTCTAATCAGCCAATCACATGGCGGCAACTTAGTGCATTTAGGCATGTAGACATGGTCAAGACAATCTCCTGCAGTTCAAACCGAGCATCAGTATGGGGAAGAAAGGTGATTTGAGTGCCTTTGAACGTGGCATGGTTGTTGGTGCCAGAAGGGCTGGTCTGAGTATTTCAGAAACTGCTGATCTCCTGGGATTTTCACGCACAACCATCTCTAGGGTTTACAGAGAATGGTCCGAAAAAGAAAAAACATCCAGTGAGCGGCAGTCCTGTGGGCGGAAATGCCTTGTTGATGCCAGAGGTCAAAGGAGAATGGCAGACTGGTTCGAGCTGATAGAAAGGCAACAGTGACTCAAATAGCCACCCGTTACAACCAAGGTAGGCAGAAGAGCTCTCTGAACGCACAGTACGGCGAACTTTGAGGCAGATGGGTACAGCAGCAGAAGACCACACCGGGGTGCCACTCCTTTCGCTAAGAACAGGAAACTGAGGCTCCAATTTGCCCAAGCTCATCGAAATTGGACAGTAGAAGATTGGAAAAACGTTTGCCTGGTCTGATGAATCTCGATTTCTGCTGCGACATTCGGATGGTAGGGTCAGAATTTGGCGTCAACAACATGAAAGCATGGATCCATCCTGCCTTGTATCAACGGTTCAGGCTGGTGGTGGTGGTGTCAAGGTGTGGGGAATATTTTCTTGGCACTCTTTGGGCCCCTTGGTACCAATTGAGCAATCGTCTGCAACACTTGTGGAATCTATGCCACAAAGAATTGAGGCAGTTCTGAAGGCAAAAGGGGGTCCAACCCGTTACTAGCATGGTGTACCTAATAAAGTGGCCGGTGAGTGTATATTTATGCATACATAATTTTCCTTTCTCTTGAGTCTACTGTAAATAATTGATGCCACTATGTATCTTTTGAAGAGCACCCTCCTATCTTTCTCTTGTTTATTATAAAGTATTCTTTATTTTTTAGACAGCTACATTTCCTTTATAGTGCCATTTCTTAGTTTGCATCCCTATATCCACGATGAGCACAGGAAGCATGAGCTTTAAAGTCAACTCTGCTACTGTTTAAACTTGAAACTGTGAAGCTTCACCAGACATTTTATAAGATGTAACACTAGAAGACTATTTTAGGTGTGATGGACAGTGAAGGTTTCATACGTGATGTCCTGAAATACGAGTTTCAGAAGAATACACTATGACCACATAGACTTTTTACTGGACATATTATTTTGCTTATCTTTTCCTTACTTGCAATCATTTTATATGCCTTTGTTAGCAGTTCCTGATTGTCAGGCTAATTGTATGTGCTGCTGTTATGTTAAAAAGCATAAATGTACTTGCATGCCTCCATTGAAAAGCATTAACAGGGTTTTCGAGGCTTGCAAGTGGTGAGGTCAAGGCCGTGGCACGTCATTGCTGAAACGAATGGCGGTATGTTTTTTTTTATTTTATTACAGCAGAAGTTGCTCATACAGTTGAAACCAGAAGTTAACATACAGTATATAAAAAGACACATGTGCATGTTTTTCTCACTATCGGGCATGAAACCAGAATAAACCTTACCTGTTTTAGGTCAATTAGGATTACCAAAATTATTTACATTTGCCAAATGTCATAATAATGAGAGAGAATTTTTAAGGCATTTTTATTACTTTCTGCAAAGTCAAAAGTTTCCATATATTTCATTAGTATTTGGTACCATTGCCCTTAAACTGTATGACTTGGGTCAAATGTTTTGGATATCCTTCTACAAGCTTCTCACAAAAGTTGGTAGGAATTTTGGCCCATTCCTCCTGACAGAACTGGTGCAACTGAGCCATGTTTGTAGGTCACCTTGCTCGCACCTGCCTTTTCAGCTCTGCCCCTAAATTTTCAATAGGATTGAGATCAAGGCTTTGTGATGGCCACTCCAAAACATTGACTTGGTTATCCTTAAGCCACTTTGTAACCAGTTTGGCACTGCGCTTCGGGTCATTGTCCATTTGGAAGACCCATTTCCACCCAAGCTTTAACTTCCTGGCTTGTGTCTGCCGTTGTTGCTTCAGTATTGCCAAATACTAGCATGGCTGCAATGCAGCTGGTGATGGGTTCGCTTTCCCAGGATGGCAATAGCGTTGGGTAGGTTGCCGTACCCACGTTCCAGGAGAGACTTTTTGTCCAGTCCCTGGAGGCCTGTAAAAAGCCTAGGACTGCAGGTGATCAGGGGGTGTGGTTGCTGCCAGAACCTGGAGCAGCAGTGGAGCTCTGGCCCCCCAGGAGGCTTGAAAGAAGCCGAACGCTGTATTGACTGTGTACAGTACTGCTGGAACTGGACATTAGGTCCAGACAATGTGTAGAGAGGGATCTCTATGTTTAGTTAGTGGCCAGACAGCCGAGGATTTTTGTGTTTGTTTTGTATGCTTTTCTGTGCCTCAATAAAACTGGCTGAAGCCAGGATAAACGGAAGCCTGTGTCGTAGTGCCATCCGTTTTGCCAAAGACGGCGATTCTGTGAGCGAAATGCCCCCAGGATGGCCTAGTAGGGCGTTCAGACGAGAGCGAGTCGTCACTATATATTGTGACGACTCACATGCGTCCGGACGCCATCTTGGACCGTCCTGGGGGTACTTCTGCTCACGGATCGCCGCTTGGGTTGAACGGATGGCACTCCGACACAGGCTTCTGGGTTAAACTGGCCTCAACCAGCTTTATTGAGGCACAGTATACAGAACACAAAGAACAAAACAAATCAAATCCTCGGCCGTCTAGCCACTGACTAAAAATTAACTGTGTCCCTCACTAACGTGGCCTATGCCTACTGCACAGCACCACCAACAGCTGTATAATAGGCTTTCCTCAAGGCAGCCACCTACTTGCCTCAAGCCAGGGGGTTAAGAGCCTCCTCTCACCAGCTCCACTGCTGCTCCAACTTGCAGCTAACCACACCCCCTGAACACCTGGAGTGGGAGGCCTTTAATCGATCTCCAGAGACCTACCCAATATCTGGGCTGGACCATAGGGACCTGGAACGTGGGAACAACCACCCACCCATCTGCAGTTGTTTTGGGAAGGCCAGCCCTTAATGGCTGGACATTAGCCATGCTAGGTACAAGGGTCAGCAACCTAATGCTGCTGACCGACAATTCCTGGCTTCCCCCACCGAGACCAGGCTCTCGGTGGCACATACGCCATCTAGTGGCAGCACCATGCGACCGCCTAAGGTCGCCCGGCCACTATATATATATATATATATATACATATACACATATATATATATATATATATATATATATCTCTATATATACATATATATATACATATACACACACACACATACATACATACATACATACATACACACATACATACACACACAACATCTAGTGCTGGACCTTGCTGCACACACCTCTGTGAAAGAACAATCTTGTTAGGCTATTAGGAGGAACTAGTGAGATCGAAGGTATTGAGCGAGGAGAAGGCAGCGGATTTCAGACAACTTAAACACTGATCAGCGCTAAGTGAAAGTCAATATGCACAAGCGGGAAATCAATGCAGGGCAGAGAAAGAGACTGAGGGAGGGTGTGAGAGGGAGAGACTGGGAGTGTGTGTGGGAGAGACTAAATGAGATGAAGTGACACAAGGTCCAAAAGATAGATTATGTATATGAAAAGCAGTGTAGAAACTACAGAGGAAATTCATGGGACTGCATACAATGCCTTTATAGTGCAGATCTCTGCCAACTATTTTTAGAAATGTAGTAGTATCTAGTACTTGTCACATGAATTCCTGCATAGACAAATTATACGTACAGGCGAAGGAGATATGCTAGAATTGGCAGAGAGAATGCACAAATATAATATTGGAATTAATCAATTAGCCTTATCTGACAATGGAGACTAATCAATTAAAACTTGTATATACCAACTTAAACACTAGTCAATAGTAGTTTTCAGGGTAACCATTTAAAATCAAAGACATGTCCAGTTACACTTTAGAGCATTTCAGAAAATAAGGAAATTAAATAATCTAGATTTATATATGGCCTCCTTGAGTTATCCCGTGTCAAGTATGTAGCTTTATTTAACCATTACGTAGATTAAAGCAGTTATCATGGATTGTGCATTGCTGGCCAATGTAAATTAAGGAAAATATGAAAAAGGTATTCCCATCTAATTGATCAGCTTTAACCCCCTAACAACTGCCCACCGCCTTTTGGCAGTGGGCGGTGGAGGTCTTCTGTCTGCATCGACAACAAAAGACAGTCTATACAAGTAGTGACTGCCGTGAGATTACCCTCCCTTACCTTGTTGGAATTTCATTTTCACTGATCACCACCAGAAGTATATTTAAAATCTAGTGTGCACACCGTGACGGTGAATCCTATATACTGAAGCTGCGGAGTGGTGCTGAAGTATTTTTGTTTCTCTCTCCTGATTAGTTATTTAAAAATGTATGCCAACTTAAAGTAGACATATGGTAGATGTTAGTTATAAACTATTTTGTGTGGTAACTGTCTTAAATGCAGAAATGTTTGAACTTTGAAAGTTTTTCCAAATTTCCACGACATTTTGATATTTTTCACAAACAAACAGGGATTGTATGAACCAAAATTTATTGCCAACTTAAAGCTCAATGTTTCATGAGAAAATGCTCTCCGAATCACATTCATAAGTAAAGTATCATAAAGTTATTCCCACATAAAGTGACACATGTTAGATTTAAAAAATGGGACTCTGTCATAGAGCTCAAAACTGATTACGGCAGTAATGGGTTGATTACAATATAATGGAGTGTCCAGTAGATTGTTTGTAATTTAGTCCCCATGTGAGTTAAATTACATGGGCTTCCAACAGCTGCCTGTAGTGATCAGCACAATTCTTCTGGAGAAATGTTGAGACTTTGCCTTGAACTGGTGTCTCCCGGAAGACTCCTACAATAATGAAAGATACTTAGTTCCAAATGAATAGTGCAAAAGTACAATCATGTAATTGTGGCCATGTAATTAGTACATTGACACGAATAATTTGTAGTCTAAACAGGAAATTTAAAAAGGGGGTGTCCTGGAATTGTCACTAGAAGTACCAAAAACATGCAGTCCAATGTCCGTTATGAGGACTAGGATTGTTAATAGGACCCAATAAAGGCAGTTGTTGAATATAGACCCTTGCATTAAGGGTCTCTTAGTTTTCACAGTGTTAAAACTCTAACACAGCAAGAACCTGTCACATAGATTATGCCCCCCTTGCTGAGGGCAGCACAAGCTAGTGACAGACCTGCTGTTTCCAGCGCTGTGTCCATTATTCTGTAAGATGCTGTAGTTTTAGAGTGTTTAATGCTCAAATCTTATTCACGAGCAGGTGCTAGCCCCGCCCACCAAATGTTAACCCCGCCCACCTGGCAGTTATTCACATGGTTCTACCTATTCAAAGTAATAGGTTTATCAGTTGAGGTGGGCGGGGCTAGCCTCAGGTGGGCGGGGTATGAAAAAACTGTCTTTTTTCATGACTCTTTTCTGGCTGTAAACTGCAGATTTGAGCATTAAATACTCTAAAACTCCAGCATCTTACAGAATACGGGACACCGCGCTGGAAACGGCAGGTCTGACACTAGCTTGTGCTGTCCTCAGCAAGGGGGGCATAAACTATGTGACAGGCTCTCTTTAAAGAATATAAAGATTTTTTTTTCAGTAAGGATTTGCACCTAATCTTTATTACTAGTAAGGGCATACTCAGGCCCAGACTGCCCATAGGGCAAACCGGGCATTTGCCCGGTGGGCCGCAGCGCCGGCTCGGAGAACCCGCTGAGGGGGACGGTATTTCCCCCCGGCAGGCCCCGAGTGCCGGCACATGGCGCACGTACAGGGGCCGCAATGGTCGCATATGCAACCGGACCCCTGTGCCAGGGGGCTGACAGGCCCCTCTCACCATACGGCTGCATGGTCGGGTCACAGACCCAGCCATGTAGCCATCACGGCTGCCGCCTGCAGCGCGCGGCACAGGCAGAGGCTGAGGCAGAACAGCTGGGACCTTCTGATCCCAGCCATTCGGCTCCCAGGAGGCCGAGCAGCGATGTGATGACGTCATCGCACGCCTGCTGAACAGCCCGCACTCGGGTGAGAGCGGCCGCACCGAAGCAGGAATAGAGGAGCGGAACCAGGTAAGTATTATTATTAATATTCTTTTTTTAAAAACTAATTACTAGCCCTGCCTGCCTAAGAACTAGCCCTGCCTGCCTGCCGGCCTAAGAACTAGCCCTACCTGCCTGCCTATAAACTAGCCCTGCCTGCCTAAGAACTGGCCCTGCCTGCCTGCCTAAGAACTGGCCCTGCCTGCCTGCCTAAGAACTAGCCCTGCCTGCCTGCCTAAGAACTAGCCCTACCTGCCTAAGAACTAGCCCTACCTGTCTAAGAACTAGCCCTGCCTGCCTAAGAACTAGCCCTGCCTGCCTAAGAACTGGCCCACCTGCCTAATTACTGGCCCTGCCTGGGTAATTACTGGCCCTACCTGACTAATTACCTGGGACAGCCCCAGCTACCTGCTTTAGCAGGTCTATATACTTACCTGCCTAATAGGGAGGCTTGAATACCTACCTAATGGGGGTCTACCTATCTACATACCACTTAAATGATTTTTTTTAATTTCTAATTTTTAGGATCTAACATACACTGTTTGCGGTACAATTACTGTGTAGGGCACCAAAAGGGGCACTATTACTATTTGGGGCTCTATGGATGGGGAGTTTGTACAGAGTTGGGAAATGATAGGAAAGTGCTGGAAAAGAGAAGAGTCTAAGATGTATTTGTGGTAAATTCTACAGGGACGAGCAGTGACCGGGAGAAGAAGACATTGCATGCTGTACCGGACAGAGAAAGAAATGGAAAGGAACGACTGATCAGGGAAGACATCATGAAGGTTTGGGCCAGATGGAGAAGAAAAGGAGAAGAAGACAACTCCCATCAGAGATGACGTCTCCTGTGAGTCCCTGCTGTCAGGGGTCATTTTACTTCTGTGTTGTGTTGTATTCATGTGATGGTGACCTGACTACTGGGGATGTGATTGGTGGTGTTGTAGGTTATGCTGGTGCTTATGTAGTGTCAGTGTGGGCTTGTCCCTGATTGTAAAGCAAGTGCACACCTGACTCTGTGATTAGGGTTTCTCTGCACCACTTTTTCTTTCTTGCTTGTGTTTAGGGGGCTCTCACTCGGAGCGGTTTTGGTGCATTTTTTGATGCGTTTTTTGTGGAGAAATGTTCAGCATTAACTATTCTGCCTTTCTGCACAAAACCGCACCAAAAACACATAAAAAATGCACCAAAAACTCTCCGTGTGAAAGCACCTATACAGTGTAGTTTATTTTAGAAAGTGGCGAGGTGCGAGAACAAGGGAAATGTTGTAAGCGGATATTGTATGTGGGCTGCTGGGGGCTTAGTGCCAGGGCTGATTTTTATTCCCAGTCTGGCCCTGGGCATACTGAAATGTTTTGGGCATATCACCAATTTTAAAGAGATTTTAGGAGAATCCTTGAAATTACTACAATGGGGCTCATTTACGATGGCACTTGTGCCTAAATTGTGATGCAGTTTGCATACAATACTTGCATACCTGCCTTATACTACAATTGTTAAGTATTGTGGAGGCTTTTGTGGCGAGTCTAGCACAGGGTGTATAACTGTAGAAAGAATACGGCTTAGCATGCAACATAATGCACAAAAATGTTGGTGCAATTATTGGAACAAGTGGTTTAAAAGTATATGAACAGATGCCAGGTATATCATAAGTCACTGTGATAAACTAGACAGTCTAAACAAATGCGCTAAATTCAAGTTTACACAGTTCAAATATTAGAGAGGATTTGTAAACCTGTCTCAATTTGTATATAGACAAGAGGATTGCCACCTGGTTTTGTTCTTTTACAGTGGGTACGGAAAGTATTCAGACCCCTTTACATTTTTCACTCTTTCTTTCATTGCAGCCATTTGGCAAGATTCAAAAAGTTCATTTTTTTTGCTGATTAAGGTACACTCTGCCCCCACCACCACCACCACCTTGAAAGAAAAAACAGAAATGTAGATATTTTTGCACATTTATTAAACAAGAAAAACTGAAATATCACATGGCCTTAAGTATTCAGACCCTTTGCTCAGTATTGAGTAGAAGCACCTTTTGAGCTAGTACAGCCATGAGTCTCTTGGGAATGATGCAACAAGGTTTTCACACCTGGATTTGGGGATCCTCTGCCATTCTTCCTTGCAGATCCTCTCCAGTTCCCTCAGGTTGCATGGTGAACGTTGGTGGACAGCCATTTTCAAGTCTCTCCAGAGATGCTCAATTGGGTTTAGGTCAGGGCTCTGGCTGGGCCCGTCAAGAATAGGCACAGAGTTGTTCTGAAGCCACTGCTTTGTTATTTTAGCTGTGTGCTTAGGGTCATTGTCTTGTTGGAAGATGAACCTTCGGCCCAGTCTGAGGTCCAGAGCGTCTGGAAGAGGTTTTCACCCAGGATATCTCATCTTTCCTTCAATTGCAACCAGTCGTCCTGTCCCTGTAGTTGAAAAACACCCCCATAGCATGATGCTGCCACCACCATGTTTCACTGTTGGGATTGTATTGGGCAGGTGATGAGCAGGGCCTGGTTTTCTCGACACATACCGCTTACAATTAACACCAAAAAGTTAAATTTTTGTCTGATCAGACCAGAGAGTCTTATTTTTCATAGTCTGGGAGTCCTTCATGTGTTTTTTTTTGCAAACTGTATGGGCTTATATGTCTTGCACTGAGGAGAGGCTTCTGTCAGCACATTCTGCCATAAAGCCCGGACTGGTGGAGGTCTGCGGTGATATTTGACTTTGTGGAACTTTCTCCCATCTCCCTACTGCATCTCTGGAGCTCAGCCACAGTGATCTTGGGGTGGTTCTTTACCTCTCTCACCAAGGCTCTTCTCCCACGATTGGTTAGTTTGGCTAGATGGTCAGATTGAGGAAGAGATGTGGTCATCCCAAACTTCTTCCATCTAAGGATTATGGAGATCTGTGCCTTGCCACAATTCTATCTCTGAACTTCTTGGGCAGTTCCTTAGACCACGTGATTCTTATGTGCTCTGACATGCACTGTGACAGGTGTGTGCCTTTCCTAATCAAGTCCAATCAGTTTAATTAAACACAGCTGGACTCCAATGAAGGAGTAAAGCCATCTCAAAGAGGATCAGAAGGAAATGGACAGCATATGAGTTAAATATGAGTGGCACAGCAGGGTCTGAATACTTATGACCATGTGATATTTCAGTTTTTCTTGTTTAATAAATTTGAAAAAATATCTAAATTTATGTTTTTTTTCCTTTCAAGATGGGGTGCAGATTGTACATTAATGAGCAAAAAAAATGAACTTTCTGGATCTTACCAAATGGCTGCAATGAAACTAATAAATGAAAAATGTAATGGGGTCTGAATACTTTACGTACCCACTGTATATCCAATTGTGTAATGAATAGCTTTTTTGTTGTTTAAATCATGTAAGTAGATCTAGACTGGAAATAGATTCAAAAGTCAAAATCTGCATTTCTATACTATATATAATATATATTATATAATATATATATATATAAATATATATATAATATATATATATTACCATGTTAAAGCCCAGTCACATTACATTTCCGCAGAATATCTTGAAAAAGGTATAAATTTGTGTACTGCAGTGACCCACAGGAACTTATAGAGCAAGCATAGTCTATCCCAAATGTACTCGCTTTATGTGCCGGACACAAAAGCGTGATAGACCATGTGTTGGGCACATAACGTATATACCGATAGGAAACAGAGCAAACATAGACCAGAAAACACTACATCTGCTCAATACATTCTTCTGGCTCCATCGTGGCAAAAGTCAGGATGTCTTATTTTGATGGATACTTGTGATGTAAGCAGGAAAACGTACAATATTCTTACACCTCTAAGCAATGATAACCAGTTCTAATTGTTACAATCTCGAGATGGATGTCTACTCCATTTCAATTGTAATAAGTAAAATGAATGGTTTTATCCATTATACTGCAGTGATGCAGTACTAAATTAGAGTATAAAAAAATGTGTTCAAGTTCACATCTGAATGTTACTCTCTCTGGTCACTACACATCTAAATACCTGCTTTGCTGACACTTATCTACAGATGAAAACAGAGTAAGGCTAGGTCTACACGGCATTGGACAAAAAACTCACTGAAAACCAAGTCCTAAAACCATTCATAACATTGAGTTGTTTGTCCAGTGCATGTCAAAAACAGCTCAAAAAATGACTTTTTCTGGCCCATTTTGTGTTTTTGGCATGTTTTTGCATGTTTTTAGCTCTTTTTTGCAGAAATGCAAAGCTTTATAATTACTATGGATTTCTGCAAACACGCAACAAAAAACATCCGGTGCTTTACATAGACTCCAGAGACTTGTCCCCATGGAAAGGTTTTACAGTCATTCCTTAAAACTTAGAACATGTTAATTTTTTCACCCGGTTTTCGGGCAGAACATGAACATGTGGGTATTAATTGGGATGGCTTGAATCCGAAAACCGTGGACAAAAGTCATCCGCCTATGTGACAAAAAAAAGACAACATACCAGTCCGAAAATCTGACTGGTATTTTGTCTTTGCCGTGGGAACATATCCTAAATTTTCTGCCCTGCAACATGTTTCAAAAAACGACAAGCAGTAAAAATGAGCAGAAAAAAAAACGAACATTCTGTGGAGACTATAGAACATTTTTACTATTAAAGTCTATAAGATCTGTTTTCATTCGTTTTTTCAGCGGTTTTAGAAAACGAAAAAACTACTGTGTGCAGTGGAGACATAGCCAAAGCAGGTTCATGCTGTGACTACATTTGCTCTGTACAAAATTTCTTTGCGGGATAGAAAAGTGGTGAACCTTGCTTTTCTATCCCACAAAAATTGTGTGTGGTCGAAAAAAAAAGAGCAACTGTAGTCACAATTTGATTACATATACTCTATTTTTGTCTATGGATACCTGGCAGCTAATCCAGGATACATGTCTATGGATCTGATAGCAGGTATTTAAACATGGCACCCACAAACGGTAATGATGAATTGTGATCTTACCCTTATAGACTAAAATTTGATAAACAATATTTTTTTCCAATAGACAAAACAATCTGTCCTTATTTTCATTTACATTGGCCAATTATATGTAAATTGACGAAGATACAAATTTTTCTCCATTTAACAAAAAAAATACTGAAAATTTAAGTTCTGTAAGTTACAGTATTACATAAAGACTCTAATGCCCCATCTTATTGTAGTGCTTAATGTGTATTTATGTACTGTATCTATCCCAAATTTCTCTCACCTAGTTGTCTACAGATTTCCTCCACCTTCTTGAGTGCACTTTCAACTTCTTCCTGTGTTTTTACGAGGACTTCCACTTCCCCCACTGCAAAACCAAAATCAGCTTCATCAAGGTCTACAACAACTTTGGTATTTGAGTTTTCAACAACTGGCAACTGGAACCTGCGCCTGCGTGTCACAAAGCTGGCAAATTTCTTAAGTCCAAAAGATTCTATGTTGGGTGGCAAAGGGACACCAAGCTCTTCACCCACTTTGCTAATTATATCATCTTCAGAAGTAAGTTCCATGTATTGCGTGGAAGCTCCGTTAAGGCCTCTTGCTCCTCGTTGTGGTGGATGTTTTAGTTCCCAACAGTCTCCCCTTCTTCGCAGCCATATGTCGTTCAGTGTCAGGCGCAAATCAGGGCTATCATAGTAGGAGTCTCGAAAAGTTGTCTCTTCAAGGAGCTCTGCACCTAGTACACCCAGGGTTTTTTCTACATCTGGTCCTGGGACAAACTTGCGTTCCACCTCAATGGGGCCAGGTAAATGTGACGAGAGTGACATTTCTGAGAAAATAAATGCAGAAGGATGTCTAAGCAGAAAAATCAATGTGCAAGCAGTGAACTAGTAGAGTACTTCAGTGTGTAAAGGCACAAGAAAGCATCTATTTTAAGAAGGAACAAGATCACAAGGTCTGTACAATAGGTTCTGTGCTAGATAAAACAGTGTCTAGTTATGACATGTAGTTTTCTGAAGCCATAGCCAAGTGAAAATAAGAAAGAAAGATCTTTTGAATCCTTTAATATGTGTGTAATTAATTACATAGCTGGAGATATGCATCTAAAAAAAAATAGAATATTATAGAAACGTTAATTTATGTACATAGTTCAAGTCAAACCCATATATTGTATAGACACAGAGCAATATATTTTAAGTGTTTATTTCTTTTAATGTGGGTGATTATGACTTACAGCTAATGAAGACCCAAAATTCAGGATATAAGCAAATTAGAGTAGTTTATAAGACCAATAGTAAAAATGAATTGTAAAACAGAAATGTTGACCCACTGAAAGGTATGTACATTGTGTGCAGCCAATGCTGTGTCAGGGCTCCTTTTGAATGAATTACTGCATCAATGTGGCATTGATGTGATCAGCCTGTGGCACTGCTGAGGAGTTATGGAAGCCCAGGGTGCCTTTATAGCACTCTGTAGTTCGGCTGCATTATTTGCTCTGGTGTCTATCATAGATTCTCTGGGGTTTAGGTTAGGTGAGTTTTCTGGACAATCAAGCACAGTGATATTGTGGTTACTAAACCACTAAATTCCTCCTGGAAAATGAAATCAGCATCTCCCTGAATCTTGTCATCAGGAAATCGCTCTATAATTTCCTGGTAGATGGATGGGCGGCCTTTGTTATTGATATTACACAGTGGACCTCAAGCAATTTGGAGTTTTAAGCCATGTACAAGGTTGGGTTTTCAAAATTACAGTGAAGTCACAAACAAGGAAAACTACTCCAACACCAGGTCAACCAATTTTGTGCTTTACTGAACTGGCCGAAAAAGTATGCTCAACAATTCCCCCCAAAACGCAAGGTCCCTGTACCCGCGGTGTATCGCAACAGCTTGCAACCTTATTAATCATACCCACTATTCCCAAAACATAGATAACAATTAGAATATATCAGGTGAACATGTTGCAGTACTAACAGCAATGATGTCAAGCATTCTTCAGTGTCCCAGATCAAGAAATAGTCCTAAATAGTTGCTTATAGCCTGACACCAACTTTGGTCCTAATTATTAACTAACTACAGGCATGGTAATAGTTTCAAGTAGGTGGATTTGCTGGTACCATTCTCTGATTGGCATAGCATTGCCGGTAGGGATTTTGCACTCGATGGTGGAAGCACACCTGAAGTCTTCATCACATCTCGAGAACGCCTGCTGAAATTATTAAAGGTATCTTCCAGTAGCTGTTGCTGCGTGGAGTCAGGATCTTGCAATCAACCCCCTTCAAGACCATGATCACTCAGCCATTCAATTCTGCTGTCGGAGGCTCCTTCTGCTTGACCCCTCCCGCATAGGTCTAGGTCTCCCCTCTTGTCGAGCTGTAGCGTGAAGTCCTCTCATCGTAAAACGTCTTCTTTGGCTAGCAGGATATTCCCAGGCACAGTCAACTCGCTGTCCATAATGCTGAGGCATCTCACAGACACATACCCATTTTTCATAGTGGCGAGGACCCGGGCTAACAGTGGATAGTCTGTGAATCTTCCTGTGAGGTTGGTTCAATAAAGAATTCCAGCGCATTCAATTTACATCCAGCCCCCACCAACAGCATCAATATTTGTTCCTGCCTTGGCAGGATCTTTACCAGCGTCTTCAGCAGCACATTCATGTGTCCAATGGGTCAACCGGATATGCGGCTCTTCAGTAGACTGCAGCTCCTCACTATCTGTTGTAGAAACTTCTGAGCGTGGTGGCCTGTTGCCAATATCTTGACCCCTCTTTGGCATAGAGATGGTGATCTAGGTCTCTGAGCAGAGGTCGTGTTTCTCACATATGGGGCTTAGTTTCTGATGTGCCACCGCAGGACATCCAGCTACCGGGACGGTCGATAGTTTAACCCTGGCTCTGTCCCCACATATTCAAAACACTCTGGCGATATGTCGAGAAGCCCAGCACAGGTATCCCCTAGATCTCCGTACGCCAGATGGACCTCTTTCATTGGGTCACCTCAGCTGGATTGTCCTGAATGGGGTGCTGTGGGAAATCGAGGTCATTTCTGGAGCTTGGGGCAGTTCCATCCATTTGCAGAGCCTGGACCACATCCGTTAAAGACTCCAGGCCCTATGCTTGCTTGGGTGCTACTTACTGCCTTCACAGTTACAGGCATGGGTTCTTCTTTCCTCTCTACAGCGGCTAGGTAAACACTATAAAACGTCAGGTCGGCCATTCTCCGGGTCATCTCTTGCAATGTGTCCCATAAGGACACTGGGTCTCACCGCTTATTTCATTCAAAGTTTCTTGTAGGGCATTGGAGTACTGCATTAGGGTCTCACTCTCTGTTTATAGCCAGTTGAAGAAGTAGCTCTGCAATTTTACTACTTTGGAAGCCCCCCCCCCCTTAAGCTCCTTCCAGCAGAGAGAATATTTTCTCTGGGATGTCCCTCTCAGACTTGGGCCGTACCATCACTGTCCATCTAACGTCACCCTCTTAGACCCCAAAAGCTGTCTCCGCCCCCAGTTCCGGAACCAGGTTACACATTTTAACTGCACTATGCACCCTTTCAGTCCAGTCCTGCAACATCATGTTTTTTCTGTCAAATTTGGGAAGGTATTGCAATAGCGCCCTCAAGGGGGCAAAACATACTTGAGCAGGCATGGCGTGGGCACTCTAAACTGAGCTCTGGACCGGCGCCTTTGACGCCGGGGGACAATCTCCAGCTGTGTCCCCATCCATAACGGTCGCTGTATCCTGCCTGCTACACTAAGTTGTAAGCCATGTACTGGGGTGAGCTTTCCAGAATACAGTAAAGTCACAAACGAGGAAAACGACTCCAACACCAGTTCAACCAAATTTGTACTTTACTGAACTTGCCAAAAAAGTATACTTAACAATTCACCTAAAAGCACATATAAGGGTGAACAAGGCCCCTATGAAGTATGTTCTCCGGATACACGTTAAGTTTACCTTCCAATGGACTTAGAAAGGCTGGCCGTTATTTACCTATTAATACCTTATACAACAGCAACAATTGTACGTGGTGCAGTTTGAAGACACGCCCGTGGTCTTCAAACAGCTTAAAACCTTATTAATTATTCCCACTATCCCCAAAACATAGATAACAATTAAAGTATATCGGGTGAACATGTTGCAGTACTAACAGCACCGATGTCAAGTATTCTTCAGTGCCCAGATCAGGAAATATTCCTAAATAGTCGCTTATAGCCTGACACTGACTTTGGCCCTAACTAAACTAACTACAGGCCTAGTAGTAGTTCCAAGTAGGCTGGCGTGCACACTACCAGCCCGGGTCTACTTTGAAGTTGCACACCGTCACAGCCCCTGGAAGAGGGTTCCCTCTGTCGGAGTCTTATATCCAAGATGGCGGTCACTCCTCTCTGTTTTTGTATCCTGGCACAATGTCCGTTCCATCTCCGTACTTATTTTGGCAACGGCATAAACGCAGCTAGCAAAACTCTCCTATTCCAACAGGATTCATGGAGGCAGGAGAACTAGGCAGAATCGTGCTCGATGTGTATGTCATCTCTCAGTTCCAACTGTCATTATTCTAAAATGGAAGCTGCTTCTTGTGGCCAAACAGCAGAATGCAGCTGCACAGTTCATAATCACTAATTACACATATGATTTCACTGAATAAACACAATGAGGCTGTTCCAGAATCCCACAGCCTCTACACTCTTTTTCCAGTCTCTGGGACCTTGATTTCCAAGTGAAATCAAAATTTACTTTCATTTGAAAACAGCACTGAGCAATAGTCCATTCCTTAGACCAGGTAAAACTGATGATGACCGGGTCATGATTGGCTTGACGCAAAGAAGGTAACAGTTGTAGCCTATGTCTTGAATATGTCTGTCTATGTTGGAAGCACTAACTCCAGTCGCAGTCCACCCATCTTGAATCTCTCCAAAATTCTTGAATGGCCTGTTCTTAACAATTCTTCCAAGGCTATAGTCATCACTGTTGATTGTGCACCTTTTTCTACCACACTTTTTCCTTCCACCCAACTTTCCACTAATAAGCTGTGATACTGCACTCTATGAACAGCCAGTTTATTTAGCAATCACCTTCTGTGGCTTACCCTCTTTGTAAGAGGTGTCAGTGACTGTCTTCTGGACAACTGTCAAGTCAGTAGTCTTCCCAGGATTTTGTAGCCTACTGAACTAGATAAGGGATCATTTAAAGGCTTAGGAACCTTTGCATTTGACACCAGGAGTCAATATTGACTTTTATCACATTTTTCTAATTTTCTGATGTACTGAATTTTGGGTTGTCATTAGCTATAAACTGTAATCCTCAATGTGAAAAGAAATAAATGCTTGAAATATATCGCTCTGTGTAACGAGTCTATACAAAGTATGGGTTTCTCTATGTGACTTGAATTATGGACATAAAATTATAATATCATTGAAAGGTTAATTTTTGAGTTGTACTAGTACATGAATAGTAAATACAAATTATTTCTATGCACTATTTTACCAAATAAAAAATATTCTACTATTTGGAAAGCCCAAGCGATCACACAGTATGAAATTAAGATCTGGAAACATATTAACATAAAAAATAATCTGTGTTTTAGTACACATTTCCTTTAATTGACATAGCTGCCTGTTTTTTATGCTTTTGGGGGTATGAGCAAGCTGGAGGGTTATTTTGGCATGCCTTTTTTCTTACCCCAAACCAGGCTTTTCTTTATAATCCTGTTTTGTCTAGGATCCATTCCTAGTTTTGGCCATTTTGCAAACAGTCGTATTACTGGTGAAACAAAAACAGTGGCCATATTATACAAATTATTCTTTCCTAGAAGTGTTGTTTGTTGCTTTTTATAAGGTGTGTTATGGAGGAACTATACAATGTGGTAAATAGTCTTTTTGGACAGTTCCACATCTGTGTCTGATGTCTTTTAGGTGCCACTGGCGCAGCTTTGTTCAGAAATGGCAAAAAATATAGCGCTATTTTGTACATTTACATGCACAGTGCCAGAAACCTAAAAGAGCCTATTGTAGTCAGTGGGGTCTGTTGGTTTCCATTGGTGTTTGTCATGTAAGGAAACTGGCACCGCTGTTATTTTCAAATTTATGTTTCCATGACGGAACTGGAAACTGGATATAACTATGAAGATGTGAACTTAGCTTTTAGACAATGTGAATCCAGAAATTAAAGGGAATCTATCACCTATATATTTTTTTTACTTATTAAAACTATATACATTTTTATTTTGGGATTGTCCATATTTTTAGACTCTATGAGTCATATGTATGAAAACTGTCTTGGTTTAAGACTTTCTTTGTTGCCCATAGCAACCAATCAGAGATCGTCTTTCATTTCATATAGTGCTCTGAAAAAATGAAAGGGGAGCTCTGATTGGTTGTTATGGGCAACAAAGAACGTCTTAGACCATGACAGTTTTCATACATGTCCCACTATGTTATTCATATGAATATGGGGCAGCCATCTTTCCTGAGCTATGAACAGCATTCAGAGATATACTTTACTGCAGTCACATGGAACATAGAAACCTATGAACAGGAAATGTCTCTGACTTCTATGGAAGAGTGTAGTGGGCATGCTCTGTGATCTGTGCAGAGAAGCGGAGCAGATGAGCTATAACTATTACCTTTTGTAAAGTGTGGATCCTGTTTTATCTACACATTGATGTCACCTTTTATTGCAATTCTGCAGGTGATGATAATGAGGAAACTGCTGTAAAGCTTTCTCACAGAACAGGAGGTGTTAGCCTTTTATTAGGTATAGTAGTCTAAGTAAAAATTGCAGGATTTTTGCTTTGCAATTATTTTTAATAGTTACTTATTTTTTTAGTATAGATAGAGACATGAAAAATTAAAAAAACACAATAACTATATTTGACTATGGTCTATATACTTAAAGTGAACCTGTCAGTTGTTTTTTGCTGCCATATCTTAGTATAGTAGATACAAGCTTTTCTGTGCATCTGTTTTCTATTTCTGCTGCTGCTAGTCAGGTCACTCCCCCTTTTCTGTGATTGGCTAGTTGAGACATGCCCCCGGACAGATTCCGCCCTGGACACGCCCCCTGCACTGTGATTGGCTGACTGACATTTCATTCAGCCTGTTGAAATATGCCCCCGGAGAGGAAACGCCCCAGACACACTCCCTGCGCTGTGATTGGCTGCCTGCACACTCTGTGTATACTCCCCTCTGAGCTGTTAAAACCGAAAGTAAAACCAGCTAGGTGAGAGGGCTGCTGGCTCTATACTCATCTCCCTGTTCTAAGGTGAATGATCTAACTAATTACTGACTGTTTAACTCATAGATCCCCTCATATAACACAGTCTTATATCCTGTGCTCCCTTAATATAACACAGTCACACATTCTCCTGCCTGATGACAGAGGGGGAAGAGGGGATGGCAGTGTGAATTCCTCACATGCGTTTCATCAGTTCAGCCTGTGTATATAGCTGGTTATAGCACAGCAAGGAGCTTGTGGAGCCTGGAGATGAAGGCTCTGCAGACACAAGAGAACACTGCTAGAGGCTGCAGATCTGTTCTGTCCAGACAACCTTCCCCTGCAAATACAGAATGAGGATGTCACAGCTCTTCAATGAGGAGAGACACACCTGCTGACAGGAGAGACACACCTTCTGGCGGAGAGGCTCGCCCCTGGATTTCAAATTCAATCTCATAGAATTAGCTGAAGAGCATGAACACTTCAAACGATGAAACCCCTTTCATTAAAAGTTCAGCTACAGTTTCTTAATCTTATTTAAAATAGAACAACTAAGGTCAAAATCAGCAACATCATCTTTTTACCAGTTATGTCACTTGTTTGTAGTACCACATTTATTCCAGTGAAGACATATCCCCAGATTCTAATTAAATCAGTTAGTATTATTTTAAGGCGTCCGGGACTAGAAGGGGGCGTTCACACGGCAGTGGTTTGCCGGCCGGTATTTGTCCTGTTTTGCGGCCGTCCCCACGGCCGCGGGGGGGGGGGGATGGCTTTTCCCCGCAATGAGTGGAGAACAGCCCTCCCATTGAGCAGCACATGTTCCGTCCGGAAACTGGACGGAAGATTGTGCATGTTCAATGTTTTGCCGCTGGACCTCCGGCGATAAAACCGCCGGGCGGAAAACCTGTGCAGTGGGGACTGCTGCACGGGTTTTCCATTGAGCACAATTGTTCTTATTTTCGGCCGGTTTTTTAGGCGGTCTGAAAAACCGCAAACCGGCTGAAAAACCGGCCGAAAACCCGTGCCGTGGGAACATGCCCTAATGGAATGGTTTCCTATAGGTTAGAAGATTTGCAGCTCTACAACACACAAATTGCTCAGCATCTGCATGGCCACTATTGGCATATACCTGGATTGGTGCTACTATTGTTAGGTCAAACTAACCACATCTGAATTTTGCCAGGTATCACGAGAAAATTGGGCAACCAGTTGGCAGCCTGCCAGTCAAACAAGGTAAAGAAAGTTCAACATCACTGAATGACACACTTCCATTTTCCTGTCTAACTGGATGGCTGCCAATTGGTTGCCTGCTTTTCCTGCAATCTCCATCGAAATTCAAATCAGATCGGATTGACCTGAATCCAAAGTGTAATATTTTCTATACAAAGATGGACTAAAAAAGTGGAGCACCCTATATTTGCCGAACCACCCTCCTAGCATATAATTGAATTTACTGTTACCTTGGATATACTGGATATACTATTCTAGATTAATAAGTAATTGGTGAGAAGGGCATTTGCAGAATGGTTTTCTTTTACGGTTATAAAAATCTATAGTATTTGCTCACTCCTAGTCTGACTGGTGGCAAAAACTCACTAAGAAAGCTTTTCGTTGGAATTGAGCTTATCTGAACTCAGCTTTTGACCAGAAAGGGCTTGTTCACACGGAGTTTTGCCTCCGTATTAACATACACTTTTTAGATGCATCTCAGGGACCGACAGGATGGACCCAGAGACGCATCTAACAATTAGTGACTTTATCACTGCCCAAAATGAGAAACACGCAGCGGCGTTCACATGAGAGATCGCCGCTGCGTGTTTGCCTCGCACCTTTCGGGTCTGCTTTATGGACCCGATCAAAGAATTGCATGTCAATTCTTTTGTCGCATCTGCAAGACGGACCCGACAGGTGCGAGGCAAACACGCAGCGGTGATCTCTCATGTGAACGCTGCTGCGTGTTTGTCATTGTGGGCAGTGATAAAGTCACTGATTGTTAGATGCGTCTCTGGGTCCATCCTGTCGGTCCCCGAGATGCAGCTAAAAATCGGATGTTAATACGGAGGCAAAACTCCGTGTGAACAAGCCCAAACAGTCCTATCTCTTTTTTGTGGAAGGGCGACAGAGCTCTGCTTGATGCTGAGCAGACGTTTGGCCAGCATGGTCCTGCAGTGTATATCAGTTGTCTGTCTTTAAGTGAACAAATTGCTCTCTCTGAGGGATATATCTAGCTCTCTAGTAAAACCCCCACCTTATATTCATTTCCTTTCTATACCGCACATAACGTGCTATATATTCAAGCAAATAATAAGTAGCCAGGAGCTCATAAAACATCTAGCGCATTTCACACTGTAAGCATATACACTAATGGCTGTAATATGTGAGAAAAGGATATTCCAGATATGCCCAGGTTCCCTTTGTCTGATGTCAGTAATTCTGGCCTTGACTAATAGTCTGCAAATGAATACATACTTACTGTTTTAGTCAAAGGGATTATCACAAAAATATTTCAAGAAATACATGCAAATAAAAAGGCCACTTTTCCTACGTGTAAATAATTTTCCTTGTAGGATCATGTCTTGATCATGCAAGAATCAAATGATATGTGCAAGCTATCCATGATATAATTCAACCCAGGTAGTGCTTTATATGGCACGTTAAATGCGGTTCTATACCTAGACCCTGCCTATGCAAAGATACGAGTGAGCGCGCATGTCTGTGCTCCCCCTCGCCTTGTAGATACAGTGTTTTTTGTTTTTCGATCTGTAAATTCACAAATCAAACCTGAATTCATAATGCAGGAAATCTGCAGCCGAAGCACATTACCCACGAAGAATATGGCAGTGTGTTCAGCTGCTGGGGGAGGGAGTATGCTTGCCGCTCTGCTCCAGTTGGCTGAGTCAATAAGACACTTCCCTGCTGTGCAGTGTCTGATGGGATTTGTAGTTATTTTCCAACAAAACACAAATGGACTGTGCTAGAGAGAAAAACTACAAGTGCCAGAAGTCTGCTTAAAAGGAGCCTGCTTTTTTAAAGGCAGCTACTGACAATAAGTGCAAGTCAGACATGATCAGTTAAAGGGCTATACATATGCTTTATAGAGGGAAGAGATAACATTGTACTGTTCTTTTGTTATTTACAAACACACTCAAAGACAAGCACTATCACCTCCCACACTAGGCCCCTGAGTGTATGGGGATGCCCTCCCCTAAAACAAAGATAAACACAATAGCAAGACAATAATCACACTCATAGATATAAACAGTAAACACCTTCAACATAAGGCTGGGTTCACACGGCTTATTACTCCCCGCAATTACGCCGTGTGGACGGGGGCGGAGCAGGAGGGGGCCGGCACCTCGCCGGTCCATAGACTTTCATTACCAGCGGCGCGAATACGCCACTACTAAATGACATGTCACTTATCTCCCCCCGCGGTGTATTCCCTGAGCGGGGAGAGGAGACGTAATCCATAGTTCTCTATGAGAGCTGTGGATTACCGTAATGACAGGGACGTATTCCAGCCGTAATTCGCGCAGTACGCCGTGTAATTACGGACTGAAATACATGCCCAAATAAGCCGTGTGAATATGGCCTAACAGCAAGGAACATGGTAACAAGCAGATGATACATACAGCAAATAAAACATTTCAAATATCAAATGTATCTGTTGGTTCTGAGTATCATAAACCAAGGATTACATATACCAGGAGTTTCAAAACTGAACAATAAAATAAGCACAGTAATATCACCAAAGTTCAATATAGTCAATAAAACAAAGGGTACCTGTTACTTGAGGAATAAACAGCAATGCAGAGATGATACTTGAAATGAGGAGTGTGCAGAGATGTGCTCAATCCACCACCCCAAAAACACTAGACAGGCACAGGAGAGTACACAAACGGCCTGGCCCGCACGTGCAGGTGCCTCTAAGGCAATGTTCACACGGCTTATTTTGGGACAGATTTCAGCATGTAATTTGCGGCGTACTGCGCGAATTACGGGTGAAATCCATCCTAGTCATTACGGTAATCTACAGTTCTCATAGAGAACTATGGATTACGTCTCCTCTCCCTGCTCAACAATACGGCGAGCGGGGAGAAAGTGACATGTCAATTATTCATGGCGGTATACGCGCCGAGATTAATGAATGTCTATGGGGCCGGTGAACTTCCGCCCCCCCCCCCTCTCCCCGCCCCCGCTCCCGGGAGCACACGGTGTGATTACGGGCAAAATCCGTCCCGCAATTACGCCGTGAATAAGCCGTGTGAACTTGGCCTAATGGTGATGTCACAAAGCTACAGGAGCTCAGGACCACCAACTGAGTTACAGAAAACACCACTTTCTTGGAGCTCTTTTTGCCGAACTACATGGGTAATTTTCTTTGCCATTATGTTGAAGGTGTACACTGTTTATCTATAGGAGTGTGATTGTTGTCTTACTTTTGTGTTTTATCTTTGTTTTAGAGTAGGGCAGGCACCCCCATACACTCAGCGTATTCTTTGCTACTATGTTGAAGGTGTATATTGTTTATATCCAAGAGCAAAAGTGTTGTCTTAAGGTATGTTCACACCTTGTACTGCGGCGCATACAGTACGCGCCGCAATACACCATGTGTTTCAGAAGCTCGCGCTGATCAGCGCGTATCCCCTAGACATGCATTACTTGCGCCGTTCTTGATTTTTTGAAAGTGATTTTATTTATGTATTTTTTCTAGAAGGTTTAAGCTCTTTTTCAGATAATGTTTTACACCTAATAAAAACGATTTTTGTGATTCATACTCCATGCCACACGGAGCTGAGAGCTGAGATTTATTTCTTTGGAGATCTTAAATGATCAACTTTTTCAATACATTTAATCGTTTTTAGACAGCTTTGATATTTCACTTTATTCATTCATTCATTTGAAAGACAACTCTTTTTGCTATTCACTAACATGTTTCATGATTTTTTGCTCACTTCCAGCCTGTCTCGAATCGGAATACTTGTTAGGTGCAGTCCCTTCTGCGCCTAGGTCCCGCACTGCGCCTCACATACTGGCGAGGCGCAGGGGACTTTACACCGCATGTATGAGCGCACCTCCTCAGACGACGAATATTAGACGAAATCCCGCACTGCGTCTAAATCCCGCACTGCGCCTCGCACACTGGCGAGGCGCGGTGGACTTTACACCGCATGTATGAGCGCACCTCGGGCGCCGACATACATGAGGCGCAGCTTTCACTTTCGAACGCTCGAAAACGTGCGCTCCGACGCGCCGAGATTCGTACATGTCGCCCCTGGTGTCTGAAGAAGCCGCTCGTGCTGGCATATGTATAGAGCACTGTGGTACCGCACTGTACTGTAGGGAGACGCTAATATAGACCACCTCATTAATACAGATGTTTTACAAGTAAAAAGTTGATGATAATTGGCTGGATCTTCCAGTCAATCACAGGTGCTGCAGATTGGCAGTGTCTATGACAATGTAAGTTTAGTGGGGTTTAAAGATTCAATGTCCCAGGAAAGACCATTGTATGATGATGAAAACTATTGGGGGTCATTCACCTTAAATTTTAACCAGTTGTGAAAGCAGAGGTACTTGTACTGTTTTCCTGGCACATAAGTGGACACACATGTCAGATTACTTGCTTTTAAAGAGTTTCCTGTAGCACTCTATGGGCGACATGTCCCAATATGCAACCACCGTTTTTTTTGGTCTATCTTACGCCAAAAACACTTTTGACACCATATTTTTTATGTAAATGAACTGTCATACACCAAAACAAGGCATATTATACGCCGTGTACGACACATTGCAATGCGCCTAAAAAGGCAATGATACGATATGTGCCTCCATAATGCAATGCGCCTAGTAATGATACGTTATGCACCTATGTTACACAATGCGCCTCGATAGGCGCATTACATACACTACCAATGATACTCTATGCGCCGTGATTTGCACAATGCACCTTTTTAGGCACATTAAGTTTACTATGCAATGTATAACTGACGGCAGATTTTTGAGAGGATCGGACTTTACACTGATTTAATGCGCCTAAAAACTGCTGCAGCGCCGGCAGTTTTTGGACATGTTGCCCTATATCTTTAATGTAAAAGTGACTGCAAGATTGATGGTGTCCTAGCGGTTAGACCCTATGAGCACACTGTTAGGCCATGTTCACACGGCTTATTTCAGCGCGGATAGGAGCCGTACTGCGCGTCGGATTTGCGCTTCAGTACGGCTCCAATCCGTCGCAGTCATTACGGTAATCCACAGTTCTCATAGAGAACAGTGGATTCCGTCGCTCCTCACCGCTCGGCGAATCCGCCGGGAGGGGAGAAAGTGACATGCACATTATCCAGGCGCAATACGTGCTGTGGATAATGCAAGTTATGGGCCCGGGAGCAGCGTGCCCCCGCCCCGCCCGCCACCGGCCCCCGCCCCCTTTTAAGCCGTATTGGGGCGGGATCCGGCCCCCATTTTTGGTTGATAAGCCGTGTGAACAGGCTAGAGTAAATGCACACGAGAAGGTATGCCCCGGATTTTGGTGTGGAAAATTGGCAGCATTTACAGTCGGAATGTGGTTAAAATTTTAATCTTTTTGGTCTGCGCGTAATTTTGGTCATATTGGTGTTTAAATAATAGTTTGCAGTATATGTACAGTCGTTAAAGTTAAAAACTAAAAATTCGTTAAAAAAAAAATTTTTTTGTAAATTTTAGGGTGGGTAATTAAAACCCTTTTAAAAAAAATTTTTTTTGTGCGCAAAAAAAGCTCTCTAGTCTTGTTGATGGAAAAATAAGTTATGGAAGGTGAAAGGAAAAAGGAAAAGCAAAAATCTTAAATAAATCAGCAACAAAATTGACCTTGTGGTGTGAATTTTTAATCTGCAGCATATCAGTTTCTGTGGGGATACGATGTGAATTTCTTGCAGGTGTTCCTCATTGACTTTCCTCTTTCCACAACAAATGTGCAATGAAAGTTAATTGTTGTAGATTTGCTGAGGATCCATTGAAAAACAAGCTACGTTTGCTCTGAGGAAAAAAAAATGTTGGTGCTGCAAAAGGCTTTGGACGGGGTTTTTTTAGGTTTACCTTTTTTGCGGACAATGACTTAAACATAAGCCAAAGCTCAATGGAAAAAAAATTTTTAAAAAAAGCTTTTTCTGTGTTGTTAAAATGAACCAGTCACATTCAGATCTAAATCCAATTTAGATTTATTGGCCCGCGGGGGGGCGGGGTTGCCCAAGGGGTGTTTTTTTTTTTTCTTAATAAAAAAAGGGTTACGCAGCTTTTTTTATGGCAATGGTTAACGCGCACCAATTTTTTAATTTTAAAAAAACATACATGTATACATGAAAAAAGACTCGCTGAATAAATTTTCCTATTTTAAAAGCCCTTTTATTTTTTCTTTATAATAATGCTGAATAAAAAGGCATGCAGTTACCTGTTTAAAACCCTTTTATGGGCAAAATTTCAAGGGAAAAATACTACTATCTTTTGTTAAATACAGACATTGTAAAAGCCCAATAGTACCTTTTTTAAAACCACTACTGGGATCGATTTTAAAATGCCCCTACCTGACCGCCACATAGTGACTACCGTGTACTAGGGTTTTCCCCGTCATGTAAAAAAATTTTTGCCCTAAATGTAAAAAAACCCCTCCCTAGTGCTCCCAAATGGAATAATTACCATCTTGACAGGGGGTGGGGGCCAGGTGGGGGTCTGGACGGAAGGGCTCAGGACAGGGGGGGTGGGAGGGAGGGTTTAGGGTCCGGACGGGGGGATGGGGGGGAGGGTGAGGGTCCAGGGGAAAAGGGGGGGAGGGGGAGGGGGCTGAGGGCCAGGAAAAGGGGGGGGGGGGATGGAGGGGGGAGGGGGGTCAGGACAGGGGGGGGTGGGGGGAGGGCTGAGGGTCCAGGAAGGGGGGGGTGGAGGGGGGTGAGGGTCCGGCAGGGGGGTGGGGGGGAGGGCTGAGGGTTCCCGGACAGGGGGGGTTTGGGAGGGGGGGTGAGGGTCCCAGGAAGGGGGGGATGGAAGGGGGGGGGCGAGGGTCAGGACAGGGGGGGGGGGTGGAGGGAGGGTGAGGGCGGAAGGGGGGTGGGGGAGGGTGGGGGGTTCCCGGAAGGGGGGTGGAGGGGAGGGCGAGGGGGGCCAGGACGGGGGGGGATGGAAAAGGGAGGTGGGGGGTCCCGGACAGGGGGGGGTGGGGGAGGGCCCCGAGGGTCCAGGACAGGGGGGGGGGGGAGGGGGGTTTTTGGGGGTAGGGGAAGGGGGATGGAGGGGAGGGGGGGTGAGGGCCGGAACAGGGGGGGGGGGGGGGGGCTGAGGGTCCAGGCCAGGGGGGGATGGAGGGAGGCGGGGGCCCGGAAGGGGGGGGGAGGGAGGGCTTTAGGGGCCAGGACAGGGGGATGGAGGGAGGGCTGAGGGTCCCAAGGACAGGGGGGAGGGGGGGGAGGGAGGGCGAGGGTAGGGGCAGGGGGAGGGGGGGTGGGAGGGGAGGGTGAGGGTCCGGACAGGGGGGGGGGGGGGAGGGCCCCGAGGGTCCAGGAAAAGGGGGGTGGGAGGGGGGGCTGGGGTCAGGAAAAAGGGGGATGGAGGGGGGCTGAGGGCCCGGCCCCCGGGGGGATGGAGGGAGGGGCTGAGGGTGAGGACAGGGGGGTGGAGGGGGGGTGAGGGCCAGGGGAAAAGGATGGAGGGAGGGCTGAGGGTCCAGGAAAGGGGATGGAGGGAGGGTGAGGGTCCAGGACAGGGGGGGATGGAGGGGGGGGTTTTAGGGTCCAGGACAGGGGGGGATGGAGGGAGGGCTGAGTGGCCTGGACAGGGGGGGGGGGAGGGGGGGTGAGGGTCCAGGGACGGGGGGATGGAGGGGGGCTGAGGGCCCGGAAGGGGGGATGGAGGGGGAGGGGTGAGGGCCAGGACAGGGGGATGGAGGGAGGGTAGGGTCGGGGAGGAGGATGGAGGGAGGGGCTGAGGGTCCCGGAAAAAGGGGGGGAAAGGGGGGAGGGGGTTGGGGGGTCCCGGACGGGGGGGTGGAGGGATGGGTGAGGGTCCAGGACAGGGGGGATGGGGGGGGCCCGAGGGGTCCCGGAAGGGGGGATGGGGGAGGGTGGGGTCCCGGAAGGGGGGAGGGGGGGAGGGCTGAGGGGCCGGGGAAGGGGGGGATGGAGGGGGGGTGAGGGTCCAGGAAGGGGGGATGGAGGGGGGTGAGGGAGGAAGGGTGGAAAGGGATGGGGAAGGGAGGGTGAAGTCCGGGGAAGGGGGGAGGAGGGGGCTGAGGGGCCAGGAAGGAGGGGTGGGGGAGGGGTGAGGGGCCAGGACAGGGGGGGGATGGAGGGGGGTGAGGGTCCGGAAGGGGGGAGGAGGGAGGTGAGGGTCCCCGGGGGGGTGGGGGAGGGCTGAGGGCAGGCAGGGGGGATGGAGGGGGGTGAGGGGGGAAGGGGATGGAGGGAGGCTGGGGTCCCGGAAGGGGGGGGGGGGACGGGGGGCTGAGGGCCCGGAAAGGGGGGGTGGGGGGGGCTGGGGTCCGGTAGAAGGGTGGAGGGGTGGCTGAGGGTCCAGGAAGGGGGGGTGGGGGGAGGGTGAGGGTCCAGGACAGGGGGGGGGGGAGGGGGGGGGCTGGGGTCCGGTGAAGGGTGGAGGGGGGCTGAGGGGCCCGGACAGGGGGTGGAGGGGAGGGGGAGGGGCCCCGGAAGGGGGGGTGAAGGGGGGTGAGGGGCCAGGGAGGGGGGGGAGGGGTGAGGGTCCGAAAAAGGGGTGGAGGGGGGCCCCAGGGGCCGATGGAAAGGAAAAGGGGGAGTATGGGGCCAAAGGGGGACCCCGAGGGCCCCTGAAGGGGGCCTGAGGGGCCCCCCAATGGTGGGACTGTATGGAGGCCCCCAAAGGGGGACCCTTATGGAGGCCCCTTAATGGTGGGACCCTGTATGGAGGCCCTGATTTGGGGGGTTCCTGTATGGGGGGCCCCTAGGATATAAAAGGGGGCCCCTGTTAATGGGAGGGGCCCCCCCTGGGAAAAAAGGGTTTTTTGGCCCCTTTTTGGTTTTTATTTGGGCCTTTTGGGGAATTTTCGGGCCCGGGCCTCCCCCTCGTTTGGAATCCCCTTATAAATGGTTGGTCCTGCTAAATTGGGGGGGGGGTTTTTGGCTTTTTATTAACAAGAGGGGCCCCACGGCGGTGGGGGGCCCGCAGGGGAGTCCTCAAAGGGGGCACAAAGGGGAAAAGGGGGTTTAAACCCTTTCAGCTTCGGTGATGAGGCCCCTCTTTCCCCCCCTTCGCGCGGGCTTTCCCCCAGAGCCCCCGATGAGTCTGTTTTAAACCCCCGAGGGCCCCCCCCGTGGGGGGACCTCACATGTAATCGTCATCGCGGCAAGAGAGAGGAAGAGAGGGAGGAGGACGGGCCCCCCAGTACCCAAGTGTAAATGTAAACCTCTCTGTGCTGCTGTTGTCGGGGGGGGGCCCTCCTCACTTCCACAGTGCGGGCCCTCCTCCTTCAACAGTGGGGCCCCTCTTTGTATTAAATTTCAGGGCCGCGCCTACAGTGTTTTCAGCCGCCGGCCGGGGGCTGCAAAACCCTTCGGGGGCAGGCATTAGATTCGGGGCACGGGCCCCGAATGTTAATGCCTAGCGACGCCCCTGTTGGCGGATTACAAAATTGCTTTTTTACAAAGTTTTCCCAACCCAAATTTACTGAGCTTAGTATTCTGCAAAGAAGAATGGGCTAAAATTCCGCCTCTAATGCGCAGAGTTGGTAGAGACATTCCCCAACAGACTGCAGCTGTCATTGCAGCTAAAGGCGGTCATATAAATTATTGACTTATGGGGGGGCTGAATCGATACGCATAAATTAGACACATTTAAGCTTGTGGCTGTAACATTTATAAATGAAGAACAGTTCAAGAGGTATGAATACTTTGGCCACTCACTATATGCCCCTATACAGACCCATAGCAGGATAGACTATGGAGCTTGTGGTCAAACTGGCACAACCCAACTTTGGATCTTCTTTTGAAATCAAGTTTCCGTACCCTAAAGAAGGACCTCTCTATTTGATTGTAGCACTTCTTTAAAATATAGCAGTTGAACTGCAACCTCTGTGCCATGCTCAGCGGCCCCTCTAATATTCTACTTTTTATCACTTAATTTCCCTGGACTAATCTTATACAGTTGAAACCAGAAGTTTACATACACTATATAAAAAGACACATATGCATGTTTTTCTCCCTATCTGACATGAAATCACGATAAACCTTAACCGTTTTAGGTCAATTAGGAACCAAAATTATTTATATTTGCCAAATGCCAAAATAATGAGAGAAACAGAATGTTAAGGCATTTTTATTACTTACTGCAAAGTCAAAAATTTACATACATTTCATTAGTATTCGGTAGCATAGCCCTTAAACTGTATGACTCGGGTCAAATGTTTTGAATATCCTTCCACAAGCTTTTTACAATAGTTAGTAGGAATTTTGGCCCATTCCTCCTGACAGAACTGGTATAAGTGAGCCATGTTTGTAGGTCGCCTTGCTTACACCTGCCTTTTCAATTTTGCTCATACATTTTCAATAGGATTGAGATCAGGGCTTTGTGATAACCACTCCAAAACATTGACTTGGTTATCCTTAAGCCACTTTGTAACCAGTTTGGCAGTATGCTTCGGATCATTATCCTTTTGGAAGATCCATTTCCGCCCAAGCTTTAACTTCCTGGCTGATGTCTAGAGATGTCCCTTCAGTATTGCCACATAATATTCTTTCCTCATGATGCCATCAATTTTGAGAAGTGCACCAGTCCCTCCTTTAGCAAAACAACCCCACAACATGATGCTGCCACCCCTGTGTTTCACAGTTGGGATGGTGTTCTTAGGCTTCCAAGCTTCTCCTTTTTTCCTCCAAACGTAACAATGGTTATTATGGCCAAAAGTTCAATTTTAGTTTCGTCAGACCACAGAACCAAAATGTAGGTCTTTGTTCCTGTGTGCATTTGGTTCTTTTAGAGTAATGGCTTCTCCCTGGAAGAGTCAGCCCATGTTAATACAGTACTTGTTTCACTGTGGATAATGACACAATCTTATCAGCTTCCACCAGCATCTTCACAAGGTCTTTTGCTTTTGTTCTTGGGTTGATATGCACATGTCAGACCAAAGCACGTTCATCTCTGAGATACAGACCCTGCCTCCTTCCTGAGCAATATGATGGCTGGACATTACCACCTTGTTTGTATTTACGTATAATTGTTTGTATAGATGAACAAGGCACCTTCCGGTAGCTGGAAATTGCATCCAAGGATGAACCAGATTTGTGCAAGTCCACAAATCTTTTCATGATATCTTGGCTGATTTCTTTAGACTTTCTCATGATATCACACACAGAAGCAGTGTAGTAAAATACATCTACAGATGTGTCTCTGATTAACTCAGATGTTGTCAATAAAGCTCAGAAGCCTCAAAAGACATGACATCATCATATGGGCTGTCCCAAATTGTTTAAAAACATACTAATCTTAGTGTATGTAAACTATTTGACTTTGCAGAAAGTAATAACAATGCCTTAAAAATTCTCTAAAAAAACTACAAAGCCACACTTACAGCTCAATGGCTGGTGGATACACTGAATCCCATCAGCAGGCATCTCTGGCCCTTGTGCTGCAGGGGAAAAGATAACAGGTGCCGTTAATTAATGAGCAAATGCTCTAGGTACTAGTTCACACCAGCATGCAAAAAGCCACAGTATAACACATGGGGAGACTGCAAAAATGCAACAATACCGATGAAAATTGCATATAGATAAAGCGATACAAAGGGTAACGCCATTTATACAGTTACACCATGCTGAGTTTCAGCTTATATCACCCACAAAAAAAATTCTCTCCCTCATTATTCTGGAATTTGGCAAATATAAATAGTTTTGATAATCCTAATTAACCTAAAACAGGTAAGTTTTATTCTGATTTCATGTCAGATAGTGAGAAAAACATGCATAGGTGTCTTTTTATATAGCATATGTAAACTTCTAGTTTCAATGGTATATACAGCATTACAGAAAATCATGTTTGCACTGGAAAAAATATTACTTTAGTGATGGGCAGTCACCTTTACTCATGCCTCCTTCTCTTGGCTTCAATTAAAATTAAGTGTTATTTCTTCAATGGAAAAGACCAGGCTCTGCTGAGTCATCTTGGAGTAATAACAATGCTGAAATTGATTACTGAACTGCAATTTAGGGTAAGCCTGTACCTATTTCTCTTTCAAATTATATATGAGAAATAGGTACAGGCTTACCATAAATTGCAGTTCAGTAATCAATTTCAGCATTGTTATTACTCCAAGATGACTTAGCAGAGTCTTCTCCATGGAAGAAAGAACACTTCGTCTTATATATATATCTATATCTATCTATCTATATTGTCACGGATCACGCCGCGGTCCCCTGCCATGGACCGCCAGCGTTTCGTGCCTTCCTGGTACTTGCCTGTCCTGTTGATTCCTGGGGTCCTGTATGCGCACTGTGCCTCCTAGGGCATGCCGCGTGGCAGCTTCCTGCCCTTTATAGGTTACTTGTCTCTGTCTACTTCCTCTTGACCTATGACCCCTGGCTTTAAGAGGAAGTTCCTCCCTTTTCACTGGGTCAGTCCATTGTTTGTTGCATTGCTGTTTGTTGCAGTCTCATGCTGAGTCCATCTCTGAGCTCCTGCCAGTGTCTCTGGACTTAACCCCTGAGATGCTGGTCCAGTAGTCATCAGAGCTCCTGACCATATTTTTGTCGTCTCCTGCTGTCCTGTGTCTGCTGTATCTTGCCGTGATCCCTGTCCTGTATCTGCTGTCATGTTCCTAATGTATGCTGCTGTGATCCCCATCCTGTACCTGCTGTATCCTGCTGTGTTACCTGTCCTGTTCCTGCCCTGGCCTGATGTTGTGTACGTCGTATCCAGCTACCTATGTTCCTGTCTACCACTGCCTGTGTTCCTGTCCTGCACCTCGGCTGTCACCGCAGGTAGCCACGTCAGGGGTAGCAACCTGGGGGTCCCCGCAGCTAAGTCCGTCCCGCTTTGCGGCGGGCTCTGGTGAAGACCAGGGGCCCCTTAGACTCCGCTCCCTGCCGTGGTTCTCCATATACCATCTCGCCTGCAGTGACCACAGTGGATCCACACCCAGATGTCAGCGGTCGACGCTCCAACGTATGCTGTACGTGCGCCGCATCTTTTACATATATATATATATATATATATATATATATATAAAACATATCAATGTACAAACATATATATACTGTATAAATAGATAGAATTTCTGAGAATCACATGGTTTATGTGAGGTTTGGGAATGCCGTATAGTTGTAATGAAAAAGGTATTGTGACTATATATAATTGGTAACAACACGGTTATTTTTTAGGGAATATATCAGCAGTATTTATTACTAATAAAAGCCATATACTGATACATATTATTTTCTTTTTAGCTGTTTGTATTTGCTGATTGTAGATTTTTAAATTTTGCTTTAAGCATGTAATGATGGGTCAACCATATTGCCTGAGCTACTTTTATAAGTATTTAGGGTAGGTTTACAAGTCTGTTTTTCAGTGCTGAAAAATTCAAGACAGAAAGAGCCCGAAATGTTTTTCTTCACTCTATTGCTTTCTTTTTCTTTTCCTTTTTCAACACAGCTTTATTATTGGTCATAGAATAAACAGCATTGCAAAGGCAAATGTAGGCCAATGTCCATACAGTATCTGATCGTAAGGCAAACATGGTAACAAAGTCAATAGGTCATCTCTCAAGGTTTTACACTAATAAGATGGAAGGATAGGACATAGGGAATAGAGAGAGAAGGGGGGAGAGAGAGAAAAAAAAAAGGGGGGTGGAGGGGAGGAAATGGAGGGAGGAGCATGATGATAATGATTAACAAAACAAACACATCCTACCATAAAGATTAAAAAAAATGACCATGGATTACACAAAGCATTATCACCCTATTGTAGCACTTTGCAATGGTGATACAGGATAATGTATCGAGAAAACACTAATGTAAAAAACAATTAATTTCAAAGTGAACAGTTTAAACAATGACCCTTAACCCCTTCGGACTCGACCCGGACGGACCCCACCGCAAACACACCAGTATCAGAAAAAATACTATTTCCAAATGAGACGCATAAGTCCCCTGGTTCAGGCCACTGAACCTCAGGAGGTCAAGCAAAAGTGCGATACTCCGGAGTAGAGGTGTATCCGGAGTCTGAAGCTACCGATCCATGGTTTGGGTTTGGTCTGCTCGTATCTGCTCCATCCTTTGCAAGCAGAAGATCTCTTTAAACCGTTCCACTATGGTAGGTGGTTGAGTAGATCTCCATTTCCTCAGAATGAGGGCCTGCGCCACAATCAATAGGAAGAGCAACAGTTTTCCCTTGAGAGCATGCATAGGTATCGGGAGAATAAGGAGGAGAAGAGTCGAAGGATCATCCTGCAGTTTAAAACCTGTAATAACCTCAATTAACTCAATGATTTTAGCCCAAAACGGGTGAAGTTAATTGCATCCCCACCAAATATGGGACATGATGCCAGGTGCTAATCCACATCTCCAACACGTGGATGGAACCTGAGGATAAAAAGAGTGCAGAAGCGTTGGCACCCTATACCACTTTGTCAAAACTTTGTAGTTAAGCTCCTGATTTCTACATGAAACAGAGGCTTTATGTGCCAAGACACAAGCCTGAAAAAACTTTGAGACTCTTGGTTCACATATTTTGATCAAAAGATGTTTAAGCTGCCCACGACTTTCAACGTGATCTCAAAATCGGGCAGTCCTAACTACCCTTACCTCTCAATAGAGCCAATTCACGGCCTCTCACTGGGTCAACGACCTCCATTATACAGAGGAAAAAAAATATAAGAAAAACCCCACCAGACTTGCAAGCTGCACTTCTTATGACAGCTGTGAGAGTGGGCATGTACAAGAAACCCAAAATGGAGGACCCCTTCCTCCCCCATATAGGTTAAAATCTAATGTACACCAAGTATAACGTATGTTTCTGCACACAAAACATTTCTGAAAAAACGTATGCAAAACCTGGGTGCCACTGGCAGGGCTGCGGCACACATGTAATTATACATGTACACACACGGGGACCGCCGCCAGCGGCAAAACTACTGCAAAAAAGGGCAATACACTACGTGGAACCCCTAAAGAAGCATTTATGCTATCTATCTACATGAAAAACTTTGAGACTCTCGGTTTCACTTTGGCGGCGGTCTGTGTGTGTGTACATGTATAATTACTGTGTGCCGCAGCCTGCCCGTGGCACCCAGGTTGATACGTTTTTTCAGAAATGTTTTTGTGTGCAGAAAACTACGTTATATTGGTGTACATTGATTTTAACCTATATGGGGGGAAGGGGTCCTCCCTTTTGGGTTTTCTGTACCTGCCCACTCTCACAGGCTGTATAAGAAGTGCAGCTTGCAAGTCTGGGTGTTTTCTTATATTTTTTTCTCTCTGTATAATGGAGGTCGGTTGACCCCGTGAGAGGCCGTGAATTGGCTCTATTGGGGAGGGAAGGATAGTGTAGGACTGCCCGATTTTGAGATCCGTTGGGAAAATCGTGGGCGCTTAAACATCTTTTGATCAAAATATGTGAACCCAAAAGTCTCAAAGTTTTTTCATGTATGATAGATAGCATAATTTCTTCTTTAGGGATTTCCACGTAGTGTATTGCCCTTTTTGCTGTAATGTGCCTCTTGCTGCGGTCTGTGTGTGTTCATGTTTTATTTCATGTGTGCCGCAGCCCTGCCAGTGGCACCCAGGTTTGCATACGTTTTTTCAGATATGTTTTTGGTGACAGAAACATACGTTATACTTGGTGTACATTGATTTTAACCTTTATGGGGAGGAAGGGGTCCTCCATTTTGGGGGTTTTTGTACCTGCCCTCTCTCACAGGCTGTCATAAGAAGTGCAGCTTGCAAGTCTGGTGTGGGTTTTTTATATTTTTTTCTCTCTGTATAATGGAGGTCGGTTGACCCAGTGAGAGGCCGTGAATTGGCTCTATTGAGAGGTAAAGGATAGTGTAGGACTGCCGATTTTGAGATCACGTTGAAAGTCGTGGGCGCTTAAACATCTTTTAAATCAAAAATATGTAAACCAAGGTCCAAATTTTTTCTGTTGTAGATAGATAAATGCTTTTTTTGGGTTTTCCCGTAGGTAAGCACAACCGGGGCCCCACCCCTCTGCCTGAAATGAGAAATAAAACCCCCCCGCAAAATCTGGAAGGCTGGTGGCTGTGTGGTCCGCCTCCATCAGCAATCCATATGTTGTCGATATCGAGGGGCTGGGGGTTGTTTTTGCACACAAAGGCTAAAATTAGTCAGGGGCCTGTCAACTCTCATTTACCCTTTTTAACATTAAAAAGTTTTCTATTTACATGTATTGAAGCCATATATTAGGGGACCTGAACTGCACCGGAACACAGTCCTCATACTTTTTAAAGGAGGACAAAGTAACCGGGTCCCTAAAAGTAGCTGGGACCGGTAGCTGGTTGTCCCTACTCTATTGCTTTCTATTCTAAACAACCTCAAGAATTGACATGTCAGTTCTTTTTCAGTGCTAAAAATAAAAATAAACTGTCCCACAGGAAAACAGTGCTGTGTGCACTGCAAAGTTGTTTTTCATTGTAAATAATGTGAGGTGGTTTGTCATCTGTTTTAGATGCTTTTTCTGAAGTGGTTCAGCACGGAATCTGCTTCAGAAACAGTGTCCTAAACAGCCGTGTGAACCTAGAGATATGTTTTACTGCAGCTTCATGCATATAGAGTCCTTTGAACAAGAGCTGACTCATTGACTTATATGGGAGAGTGTGATGGGCATGCTCTGTAACCAATGTAGAGATCTATGTGTATGGAGAAGGAGAGGGTGAGCTTTAACTATCACCTAGTTTAAGTGGTAGCTTCTGTACTGTCTACATTGGTGTCGCTTTTATTGTAATCTGCCTGAGATGATATTGAAACTGCTGAAAAAAAGATCACTTCAGAACAAGAAGTATCAGTCTATAATTAGACTTAGTGGATGGATTTAAACTGAACTTTTAAAACTATAGACAAAGATATGGAAAATATGAAAACAAAATTCTTAAAAATATTTAAATAAAAAAACATGATCTATACAATAGGTCAATTTCTGATTACACGTTCTCTTTAAGTAAGGGCAATAAACCATAAATTAAATTAGAGAGAATGACCAGCTTTTTTTTATTGTCGCTCTTTTTGGTAACGTGAAATGACCCAAAAAAAATGCAATTTTGGCACTTGAAATTTGTTTCCTTCTTCAGAGTTCAGTGTAACTTTTTTATTTATTATATTTGTAAAATAGCAAAAGGAGAGTGATTGGAACTTTAATGTGTTTTATTTTATTTTTTATTTTTTTTATTTTTACATTTGCACTTGTAGTGCTTGACCAGGGGCTTAATTGCGTGTACACTCAGCAGCGTTCCTTATTCAATTAAACACAGCAATCCCTTTCGTGTTAAAATTTTTTAACGCAGGGATCGAGTGGTTTTCGACCTTTACACATAAAAGATTCCCACATGCACGATGCAGATCGTCAAGGTGTGTAAGGGTTAAACAGCAGGGATCAGAGCCGATTCCAATCCCTGCATTGACATACAAAGATTTCCTAATCCTTTAAATGGTCCCTCAGCCTACTGAACCAGACAGAGGGACCACTTAAAGGCTTAGGAAACCTTTGCACGTGACACCATGGGCTACATGTATGAAAACTGTCTAGGTCTAAAACTCACTTTGTTGTCCATAGCAACCAATCAGAGCGCCCCTTTCATTTCATATAGTGCTCTGAAAATATGAAAGGGGAGCTCTGATTGGTTGCTATGAGCAACAAAGTGAGTTTTACACCTAGACAGTTTTTATACATGTGGTCCCATGAGTCAACAAAATTGACCTTTCTCACATTATTCTAAGTTTCTGATATACTGATTTTTTTTAATTATTATTAGCTTTAACCCCTTCACGTCGCAGTCAGTTTTGGACCAAAAGACAGTTCCGTTTTTCAAATATGACATGTTTATGTTGGAATAACTTGTTGATACTTTTACCTATTCATATGATTCAGAGACAGTTTTTTCATAACACGTTGTGATTTAGGTAAGTAATACATTTTTGTCCATACAATTCTTATTTATTTGTGAAAAATATCAAAATATTTTGAAAATTTGGAAACATTAGCAATTTTCAAAGTTCGAAATTGTCTCCAAGACAGATAATTATACCACACAAAATTGTTTGTAACTAGCATCTACCATATGTCTACTGTAGACTGATATCATTTTTAAATGTCTTTTTATTTTTTTACAAGAGTAGTGGGCTTAGAAATGTCCTAACATTTTTTCAAATTTTCAAGAAAATTTGCAACACAGATTTTTTAGAGACCAGTCCAGTGCTGGCATGCCTTTGTGGGGCCTGTATGTTAGATATCCCCATAAATGACTTCATCTAAGAAACTGCATCCCTCAAACTATTCAAAACACCATTTAGGAAGTTTATTAACCTTTTGGGGGTTTCACAGAAATTAGAGGAAAGTGGAGATGAAATTTCAAAATTTAATTTTTTCTCATGATTTTAAATTTGTATTCATTATTCACTGCTGGTACGCAGTAGATGTTACTAGGGAAATGCAACTCAACATTGATTCCCCGATTCTGCTGTTTTTAAAAATATATGACTCAACCACAAGCCTCAGAATAGGAGGAGCACCTACTGGACTTTGGGGCCTTATTTTCATTATGATTTTCTTTAGGTGCTATCACAGGTTTGCGGACACCCCAAGGGGCTAAAAGTTAATAAACACCCCTAAAAAGACCCCATATTGAAAACTACCCCCCTTAAAGAATATATCCAGGGTTGTAGTGAGTATATCGACCTCAAAGGGGTTTTTTTTAGCATTAGGCTGGGAAAATTAAAAAAAAATTTCCCAACAAGCTGAAAATTTTTCATTTTTACAAGGAATTCTGGAAAAAAAGCACCCCAAAGTTTGTTATGCAATTTCTTCCAAGTTCAGCAGTACCCTATATTTGGGTGCAAACTACTGTTTGAGTGCATGGCAAGGGAGGGAGTGCTACTTGGCTTTTGGAACGCAGATTTGGTGGGTGTCATGTTGCATTTACAAATCCTCCAAAGTACCAGAACAGGTGAAACCTCCAGAACTCGCCCCATTTTGGATTCAACACCCCTCAGGGATGTTATCTAGGGGTGTATTGTGATTTTTGGTGTTCCCACAGGTATTCCAAAGGTTTTTTTAGCATTGCGCCATGAAAATGGGTGGAAAATAACGTTAGACTTTTTTATATTTCTGTATATGGAACTGATTAAGGGCTTGTTTTTTGCATCATGAGTTGAGGCTTTCAGTGGTATCATTATGGGGTTTATATGATGCTTTGATCGCTTTTTATCAAGGTTTTTGTGATTTGTTTTGAAGAAAATACAGTGATCCTGGTAGTGTTTTTTTTATTTTTTTAAAGTGCTCACCATGCGGTACAAATGACATGCTAGCTTTATTCAGCAGGTTGATACTATTACAGAGATACCCAATTTGTATATTTTTTATGTTTTACTGCTTTAACCAATAAAAACACTTTAATTTAAATAAGAAAACAGGTTTGTGCATCCCCCATAGTCTGAGAGCCATTACTTTTGACTTTCGGGTGAAATTTATGGAAAACCTAAAAATCTAACGCTCCAGTGATATTTTATCCTGAAAGCAGATCATTTAAGTCGGAACATGCAATGTTAAATTTTAACCAAAAGACAAGTATCCCTAACTGTATGTGAGTAGTATGTATATATATATTATTTTATATATATAAAAATATTTATATATTATTATATATTATATATATATATATGTTTGTATATATATATATATATATATGTGTTTGTACACTGTACATATACATATAGTACAGATTTGAATACATTTATACATATGTATTTATTTTAGTGTCATTTATACTCTAGAGCTGTGCAGCTGTGTTTTGTAATTGTTTGCTGTAAGTGTTTTCTTTTTCGTTTTACTATTTTTTGCATAGTCTACTAGATCTTGGAAGAGGACAAAAGGCCTACTTTAGTATTGTTCCACAGGGACCATTTATTGCCCATGTTTGCCCCTCGGGATGGTGTGTATGTGACAATAATAACCATTTGCAGCTCTTCACTATAATAAAGTGGAGACACTTATACTATGCTATTATGCTTCCTGAAGTTACCTACAGAATAATAGCACTGTTCTTAAAACTTTTACGGCCAGCCTTCTTTTTGCACCTGAAGTGAATATTGGCAGTATATTTTAGAGTGCTCTCACCTTATGCTGGTTATACCAAAAAAGTTAAGTTTCTTTTGTGTTCATTATTTATTAGTTTTTTTTTGCCATGTTTTTAAAAACTTCCAATTTTAAACTTGTATAGGGTAAATATTTTTATTGCCAATATATAGTATGTCGGAAGGAACAAGGTAAACTAAAAGTGATAACAAATGTGTGGTAGAATAGAAAGTAGCTACGTACTAAATATAACACTGAGAGAAGGAGATAGCATCTCTGAGAAATTTACTGTTAGGAATAGGGAATTCAAAATGGGAGGTTGAAACTTGGCTGTGGTTCTCAGCCACTGGGTGTCCAGAGACGTTGCCCTGCTGCCACCAACTGCACCAGCGCGATGCTCTGAAAACTTTCAGCATAGGAGGCTATTGGAGCAATGGGCCCCAGTACACTGCTGGAAGGAGTGGGTGGGGCTTTCTGTGAGCCGCAATGCCACGCCCCCTTCTCCTAGCAGAGCTGTGTGAAGATCCAGGATGCCGGCATCAGGACAGGTGAGTACATTACCAGGGGTTGAGATGGGGGCATGTTTGAGTGTGCAGGGGAAGGGTGTGTTTGAGTGTGCGGGGGAGGTGTGTGTGTGTTTGAGTGTACAAAGGGGTCGGGGTTGCCAACTTGTCTTCTGCCCCTTGCTCCTGTCTCCTGCCCCTTGCAATCTGTCTCTGCTGATCTCATGGAGGCAGGCAGGAGACAGGTAACAAGGGGTAGAAGTTGCCCTCTGCTCCCTGTCTCCTGCCCCCTGCAGTCTGTCTCCAGCAGCTACAGGGGGCTGGATACAGGCCACAGAAAGCAGAAGTTGTCCCCTTGTCTCCTGTCCCATGTCCTGTCTCCTGTCCCCTGCGGTCTGTCTCTGGCGGTTGCAAAGGGGCAGAAAACAGGCCGTTGGAAACAGACTCTGGTGACTGCCTATGGAAATAGCCTATTCAGCAGATAACCCCTTTAAGTAACAGAGTGATTCTGCTTTTTCTTAAAGGGTTTGTCCATTTTATAATGTCTTTACTTATTATGTATATAATGGGAAATGATACAGTTTTCTAATATACCTGTATTAAAAATTCTGCTCCTTTATCTCTTTAATACCAGTGCAGTCAGTCCCAATTTAGAGAAAAAAAAATGGCCAACATAGTTATATCTGTCACTGAGTAACTGTTTGGACAAAATAGTAATGTGACCATCACACACATGTGTGCCCCTGGTATCCAGGTAACAGTTGTTTATTGAGAATCAGAACTTCCCCAGTATTTCTTATTTATGGCCTTTTTTCCAGTTAACTTTATTAACAACATGACATCCTCTAGAGAGAAAGTGAGGAGTTATACAAGTACTACACACAATGAAGAAGTTGCTGGAATACCCATGTTAATAATAAGTACATTTTTCCTATTCAGTTACGCCATAGATGTCATGTGACCCTACTGCTTACTGAATGTCAGGAGGTCACATGACTGTTTAGTCCATACAGTTGCCCCATGAGAGCCATTACTATGGACAGGAATGTGCACTGTATTTTTTTTTTCCAGATGGGAACTACTACATTGGTATAACAGGGCTATAGGAGCAGAATTTTTAAAGAACGTATATTTGAAAATTTCATGATTTCCTATCATATACATAATAAATAAAACAAAAAATAAAGTGGACAACCCATTTAATTACTGGGAATGCAGACCAGAATATTTTATAGTAAATGATATCATTATTCAAGATTAGTGGGGCTTTTAAACCGTACTTACTAAGTGTTCCGCCAGACATATGGACAGGAGGTTTGCTTTAAGTGTATAGCAGTAGTGTAGTTTGAACAGAGCATCCGGTATATTTCACAAGAATTACATTTCCTTTCAAATAATTTTCCAAAGTGGGTTTGTTTTGTAGAAGTTCAGTCTATTGACATCCCTGTTTGCTTTGTACCCACACACGGCTTATACAGAACCAGCCATGTCAATTGCATGAGTGAACTCCTGGCACAACAGCAAGGTTTTTAATGATTGATTTACTTACATCATTCCTTGACCAACACAACACTGATCTCAACCCTTTCCCATTTATTAAGGATGCTGTGGCCAAGTAATTAACCTTACTAATTATAAATTGACTGAAGCCTTTTTTCCCTTGATTCCTTCACAGCCCCAGGTAAAATAAAACAGTCCTATTTTTCACATGTAAAGATGTACAAAATCAGAAATAACATTAAAACCTAATCATATATAAGTCTCCTTGGGCTGCCAAAACACTGGCCCATTAAGCATGAAGTCCACAAGTCATCTGAAGGTGCCCGGTACCCGGTGGATTTTAGTAGCATATTCTATTAGTCATGATAGTTGGATTTTTTTTAGTTTTTTTCAGGTCATCCCATAGATGCTCCACCATATTGACATCTGTGGAGGTTGGTGGCCAAGTGTACACCTCAAACTCTTTTTCATATTCCTAAACAACTTCTGCAGAGGGAAGGGGCATTAATCAGACTACTGAATTAGGGAGTGCCTTTGCCATCATGCAACAAAGTTTAGACAGGTGGTACATGTCAAAGTAACATCCACATAAGAGTGCCTCTGCCAGCTTGCCTTCTTTCCATAGTTCATCCCAGTGCCATCTCTTGACTAGGTTAAAGGGGTTCTCTCCGTTGAATAATCCCTACTTGTAGGAAGGGTTTCCTGACAATAAATTGATCACAAAGTGTATTGCTCCTGTAAACTGCAGGGAAGCCTGACATTAAGGCCATGTTCACACGGCTTATTTGGGCACGTATTTCAGTCCGTAATTCGCGCCGTACTGCGCGAATTACGGATGGAATACGTCCCAGTCATTACGGTAATCCACAGTTCTCATAGAGAACTATGGATTACGTCTCCTCTCCCCGCTCGGCGAATCCGCCACGGGGGGAGATAAGTGACATGTCATTTACTAGAGGCGTATTGTCTATGGGCCTGCGAGGTGCCGGCCCTCCGCTCCCGCTCTCGCTCCACCCCCGTCCACGCGGCGTAATTGCGGGGCGTAATTACGTCCCGCAATTAAGCCGTGTGAACATGGCCTAAGTGATCAAATTCAGTGTAGTGCCACAGGGAAGATTAAAGAGGTTGTCTCACTACATCCATACATCTTACCTCAATCCTGTTGAGGTCTGTTGAGGTCAGCAGGTCTGTAGCTATAGCAACTAGTGCTGGCAGCCTATCAGGAGAGATTGAATAGGTCTGTAGCTATAGCGACCTGAGGAGCCTTAAAAGAGGGGATATCTAGGAAAAGGTAGGACACGGTTAATAATAATAATAATAATCTTTATTTACATAGCGCCAACATATTCCGCAGCACTTTACAATTTAGAGTGTATAAGTAGAGACAAGAAAAACAAATGTTACACAGTAAAAAGCTACTTACAGATCAGACACGAGGTGTGAGGGCCCTGCTCCCAAGAGCTTACAATCTATTGGGGTGTGTGGGTGAGACAAAGGGTGAGAAGTGCTAAGTTAATAATGGACCAGCCATGTTACATAAATATGGAATAGTTTACACAAAAAGTGGATGAACTATATACAGATAAGTGCCTTTGAATGCCCAAGTGCAGGAAGTGATGAATGAGTATGACAGACATTGTGTGTGTGTGTGTGTGTGGGTGGGGGGGGGTTAACGATTTGGCAATCTTGGAAGGCCTGGCTAAGAAAATGAGTTTTCAGAGCGCACTTAAAACTATGAAGTTTGTGAGTGTGCCTGATCATATAGGGTAACATGTTCCAGAGAACCGATGCAGCACGTGCAAAATCTTGGAGACGGGTATGGGAGGTTCGGATGAGAGAGGCATGTAGTCTAAGATGGGGGTTGGTTAGTAGAAGGTGGGATGACTATAAGTTCAGTTTTATTGAGGTCTAGTTTGAGATAGAGACACCACATGATATCAGAGACAGCGGACAGACAGTCACTGGTGTTTTGTAGAGGGCAGGAGTGATTTCTCGGGAGGAGGTGTATAGTTGAGTGTCATCAGCATAGAGATGGTACTGGAAGCCAAATCTGCTGATGGTTTGTCCAATGGGGGCTGTATAGATTGAGAAGAGGAGAGGACCTAGAACGGATACCTGAGGAACCCCAACAGTAAGAGGAAGAGGAGGTAAAACCTGAAAATGAGACACTGATGTGGCGGTCAGAGAGGTAGGAGAACCAATAGAGCGTGGTGTCCTGGAGGCAAAAGGCACTGAGCATGCTGAGGAGGAGATGGTAATCGACAGTGTCAAACGCTGCAGAGAGATCCAGAAGAAGCAGCAATGAGTGGTTACCCTGAGACTTTGCTGTCAGGAGATCATTTGAAACTTTTGCTAGAGCTGCTTCTGTGGAGTGTAGGGTGCGGAAACCTGATTGCAGAGGGTCAAGAAGAGAGTTAGCCGATAGATAACAGTTTAGGCGAGAGTAAACCAAGCGTTCTAGGATTTTAGAAATGAAGGGCAAGTTAGAGACTGGTCGGTAGTTGGCAGCACAGGACGGGTCCAGAGTGGGCATTTTTTTAGTCAAGGGGTGATGATTGTGGGTTTAAAGGAGGATAGAAAGATCCCAGTAGAGAGAGGGTGAGGATTGTAGTTCGATAGGAGAGAATCGCTGGGGAAATAGGCTGGACAATGTGGGCGGGCATGGGGTCACTAGATGAGGAAGTAGGGCGAACATACAAGAGAAGTCTGGACACTTCTTCTGTCATCGGGTCAAGAGCTGTGAGCAGATTAGAGGACATGTGGGTAGGGACAGGATGGGTATTATTTGGGAATTGCAATGCAATGTTTTCCCAGATACTGTCGATTTTGTCTTTGAAGTGAGTGGCCAGGAAATGCGGCAAAGACGATTTTTAATGCGGCAAAGATTAGGGGCATCGCACCACTTTCATAGGAAAGGACACATTTATGATTTTTTTACACCAAATCTAGGCCATAACAGTTAGAGCAGCTGGACCAGGTTAAAGGTGATCTGCCTGAGTCTGACTTGTCATCTTGGCACTACAATGTGCCTGTATGTATGACCTGCAGAAGAACTGGTTCACATATTCTGGCGCATTCTCGACTACTTTAAAGCTATTTAGACCTGGCTTGTCAGCCCCAGGATTCATACATATCGCCCAGTGTCCTCATATCATCCTCCATATTCCCTTCAAATTCGACCTCCTGTTTTTCCCTATGTGTCATCTATAATAAAGATGCAGCCATGTCTTATACATTTAGGTACTTTTATCTACACATACAGGGACAACTACAAATTTTTCACTTACCATAGTCACGCAGCACTTCCACCACCTTTGAGTACTGGAACAGACTGGTATGTATCTTGGTTGAATGTGAACATCAGCAAAGTGTGTAGTTCACTGCTTACTTTTACTTGGAATCCCCATACAACAGAATGAAGAGTTGTACCAAAGGTGACCTGCACCTATCAGTCTTTGATGGCATATCATATCGATGTGGCATTAAAGTGCGAGATGGGAACAATCCTATAATCTTTTATGTTGAATCGTGTACATTAATGTAATATCTCATATTTTACATCTAGTCATAATAATTGGTTCCTTAGAAAACTGACAACTTAAAGAACTGAATGTTCACTTGTTGTCTATTCTATCTCGTCCCTTGACAGGAACAACTGTCATGAAATAATTGATGTTATTAATGTCACCTGTCGGTGATTTTAATATTACTTCTAACTGAGGTACGTGTTAGGGTATGTTCAGATGGCGTATTGCAGTGTTCACAGGTACGTGCCGCAATATGTCTCCAGTAGCGCTGTTGAAAATACACGCTGGCCAGCACGTACTTTCAACATGAGGCAGCTGTCTTCCTCGTATAGCTTTCTATTTCTCGGCACGTAAGCGGCCAAAAGAAGTAACAGGTTACTTCTTTATACAGGTGTACAGTATGCGCTGAGAAATCCTCAATGAGTTCTGTACTTGTTAATTGATTTTACTGTATTTGGGGAGCGAACTTGGGCGCAATTATGGGCCAAAGTACGCCCCGCAAATACATCGTGTGAACATTCCCTTAGTGGTTCACATTACATATTACAAGCCAAATTGAAATTAATTCTGGATGTCCTTGCATTATTCAACCTGTTCAACCTGAATCAACAATGTCCTAAGTATCAGGACTGTTCTAGGGATTCTCGACCTTTTGGAAATCTCTTTATTGTGCCATCAGATGAAGTCTTTAAGAATTCCTTATGTCTTCTACTTTTTTTGGGGTAAACCCTCAAAAGTGAGCAGCAAGTAGTTAAAGGCTGCAGTGTGACGTTCAGATTCTCTTGTGCATCAGTCGACCTCATGGTCCTGTTTGACTTGGGATCAATCAACTCAAGGCCTGGGCCTAACCCTAAGGATCCTCTGATGCATCTTACCCTTACACGAGATACAACTTTGATTAGTGTAGTCCTGTTTTTTACTAACCCTTGCCTTGCTAATATGCTTTTTCTGTTTCCTTTTATTAATAAATTCACATCATAATAATTGGCAATTTGCAAAAATAGCAAGTTTTAAATTAGTGCTTACTATTATTAATATTATGAGGCGCCTAACTATATTGAGATACTGGTTTCGTCACGGAAATCCCTCCTTTTTCCTTTGTATTCTATTTTATGTGCCGGTTTCTCTTGGCGCAACTACTCATCGTATTTTGGAATGGTCTTTTTTTTTAGACATTTTGCCGTTTTAGCCTGAAGATGTCAGTTTGACACCTCTGCTGTCCTTTACACTGTCCCTCTGCCACCACCCCTTCATGTCCAGAGGTAGGAAGCAGTGTCTCTCCCAGGCTGCTTCTGTTTGCACCTGCTCAGTCTCCCAGCGCTGTGTTGTGTGTGTGTGTGTGTCTGTGCGTATTGATTATTCCATTGTGCTGGAGAGAGAGAGGAGCTGTCTGTGAATGGATCTGGGAGAGAAAGGGGGAGAGGGAGAGGTGTCTCGGAGACTGTAAATCAATAGGAAAAGCCCTGTCCACACAGAGAAAGTACCTCACACCACAAAGACATTGATTTATTTTTTCCTAGTCTTCATCTTCCTTCTGTAAAGGGGGGAGCGAGAAAGCCCCGAGAGAGAGAGCGAGAAAGAGAGAGGGAGAGAGAGAGGGAGAGACCGCCTCCTCAGCATCCCTCAGACACAGCTTTATCCTCTCGCACCAGCTAAGCTGTAAGTAGCATTGATTTTACAATCTATTCCTGTTTTTTTTCCTCTCTCTCTTTTCGTCTCTCTCCCTCCATCTCTCTCCCTCTTTCTCTCATTTTGTGGCTTGTGGGTCAGAAGGCAATTGATTGAGGGGAATAGATGGATGTATAGAAATTGACATATATATAATTCCACCCATTTACAGTTTACAGTTACAGGCGGCGGTATCTCTAGCTGCAATTACAAATATATAGGTGTATAATAAAGATATATATATATATATACATACATATATATTTATATATATATGCATACATACACACGTACACCTATGTACAAACCATTTGCATATATATTATATATATATATATATATATATATATATATATATATATATTGTACTATCTATAATGCTACAATCCCATAGTTGCAATATTTACATATTCAGCCTAGAATTTATAAACAAGATGGGTATATTTGTATAAATATTTAACTTTTTTTTATCTTTTTATGCACACAGTATCTAATTTAGTATGATTTGCTCTATTTTTATTGGTACAGGCATATATGTCATATCATCACTGATATTATATCATCCATATGTATGTGCACAATTAGATCTGAAGAAAAATCACATATATATACATATTTATGTGTGCGTATATATACATGTGTATATATATGTATATATGTGTATATATATATATATATATATGCATATATATACACACATTTTTCAGGTTGTTGGGGTATATTATCTTCATATATACCTACTGTATAGGCTGTACGCACAATGAAACACATATATATATATAAACATATGTGTGTGTGTATATATATATGTATATATGTATACATATATCTCTGCATATATATATAATATATATATATATATATACACAAACACATTTTTCAGGTTGTTGGGGGTATATTATCCTCATATATACCTACTGTATAGGCTGTACGCACAATGAAACACATATGTGCGTGCTAAGGTTGCTTATAGCCGCTCCGGTTTCATTAAATATGTCAGATATTTGTATAATATATGTAGTAACCATGGAACATACATCTCTGCAAAGGGAATTTTGACTTATTACATATAGACTATATTGACAAGCCAGGCGCCTGACAGTCCTTCACACCTGTCCTGTGACATCACAGCCGTTGTATGCCTGTGATTGACTCATGGCCTCATCACATTACTGGAATAAGCGCCTTTACTATGGGAGTGATACAAAACATGAGGCAAATGTATATCGATATGCAGGTTATACAATGGAAGGCTCATATAATGTATAAGAGAAGCAGTACACAGAAACATAGGCCCTCCAGCATAGAATTATTATAGACAATGCATATATACAAGCTGATCCAGCCGTCAATGCTGTATGGTAAAACGGTATGGAGAGTGGGTTGTACCAGAAGAGGGCCAGCAATACATAATAAAGGGATTATGTGCATACAGCAATAGTGGTATTCTGGATATACACAGAATCATGGGAGGGATCAGATGTAGACTCAGTGGGATGGAGAATAAGGTACAAAATGATCAAACCAAGGTTCCGATGCACAGGGAGATAATGACAGTATCTCGGTTATAGACAGCCATAAGGAGGCCAAGGCAAGCTCATCTATGTACACACACAGATAGATGATCATTTGGAAGGTTTACATATTCACAAAGGCCAGGAGGTTCAGCTAGGAAGGGAGGTCAAGATATATGCAGAAATGCATGCATAATGAAGGAGGCTTATTTGTACACACTGGCAAGCTTGGGAGGCAATGATAAACATGCCCTGACCCTGAATTCATTTAGATCTACACAGACACATGCATGGCTCCTATGCTGGAAGGGATCTATTATGCAAAGAGGCAAAAAGACATGGAAGGAGATTCAGATACACATAGAAATAGAGATAGCGAGGAAGGCTCAGGTATTCACACAGGCGCAGTGATGGAGGCCCAAGCACGATGTATACGTACAACAGAGCAAAGGACATGAACACAGCAATCCTTATATATATTCAGCTTTACACAGGCAGGAAGGGAAGGCACATTCAGCTTTACTTAAAGACAAAAGGTAGATTGCATATGGTTGATATGTACTAATGTAAGCAATGTGAGAGTCTACTAGATGCATCACAATATATCAGAGCAGCTTTCTCTTTAGTAACACTGAGACATGATTGATATATGCTGCACAAGAATATTGTGGGAGCGTCACATATACAGTCAGGGATGGAGAGGGAGGCCGAAGGGATTCAAAGACATCAATGTACATCTACAAATGTAATACTAAGAAAGTATGAAAAATTCCTTGGCGTAAGCAGCTGACAATGAAGGCAAATAACCAATAGAATTATAATTATTGATGTATACAGATATCATATATGTGTCATCATTTATGTCCATAATCTAATGCAAGGTCATAATCTTAAGGAATTCATCTTGCATTGAATGACTTTATTATGATCATTTATAGTTTATGGATTATGCATAGGTTATAACCTCAATACCCTAGCTGCAGTAGTTAGATATGCAGACATGGACAGATCTATAGATCCGTGCTATGGCCTAGGTCCAGATACCAACCATCTTGTGCATCCATGCATAAACTAGATACGTAGATATATATTAATGATCCTATCCATAATCATGTTGGTTATCAGAACATGCACAGTTTTTTTTTATTTTAGTGGAAGGACTATTACGCTGTGTTATGGCCTAGGCCCAGGCACCGGTCATCTTGTGCACCCTTAAATTTACTAGATATGTAAATATATAGTACTAACAGTATGAACCGGTCCATAATTATGTTGACTACCAGATCATATGCATAGTTTTCGTTATTTAAAAGGAAAAGACTATTAGGCTAAGTTCACACGGCTAATTGCAGGGCATGTCACTTATCTCCCCGCGCGTCGTATTGTACGCCCGGGGAGAGGAGGCGTAATCCATAGTTCTCTATGAGAACTGTGGATTACTGTAATGACTGGGGCGCATTTCGCTCATATTAGGCTATGTTCACACGGGTTAACTGCGGGGCTTAATTACGTCCCGCAGTTACGCCGTGTGGCCGGGGGCGGGAGCGGGGGAGATAGCGGGGGCCCGCACCTCGCCGGCCCATAGAGAATCACTGCTAGCGGCGCGTATACGCCGCTAGAAAGTGACATGTGAATTATCTCCCCCCTCGGCGTATTCGCCGAGCAGGGAGAGGAGACGTAATCCATAGTTCTCTATGAGAACTGTGGATTACCGTAGTTACTGGGACGGATTCAGCCCGTAATTGGCGCACTCCGGCACGTAATTCCGGACTGAATTACGTCCCGCAGATGGCCGTGTGAACATGGCCTTAGAGCGCAGTACACCTCTAAATACACGGCGAAATGTGTCCAGATTTAAGCCTTGTGAACATAGCCTTATGTTGTGTTATGGCCTAGGCCCAGGCACCGATCATCTTGTGCACCCTTAGATTTACTAGATATGTAAATATATAGTATTAACAGTATCAATCGGTCCATAATTATGTTGGCTACCAGATCATGTGCATAGTTTTTTTAATTTAAAAGGAAAAGACTATTAAGCTGTGTTAAGGCCTAGGCCCAGGCAGCAACCATCTTGTGCACCCATTCATATTCTAGATATGTAGATAAATAAGGCCTCATGTATGAAAGCTGTCCAGGTCTACGACTTTCTGTGTTGCCCATAGCAACCAATCAGAGCTCCCCTTTCATTTCATATAGTGCTCTCGAAAAATATAGGGGGGCCCTGACTGGTTGCTTTGGGCAACAAAGAAAGTCTTACACCTGGACAGTTTTCATATATGAGGCCCATAGTATTAATAAACCTACCCATAGCTATGTTGATTATCAGGACATACACATAGTTTATTTATTTATTTATTTATTTGAATGGAAAGAACTATTAAAGTGAGTCATGTGGTTTATGATGCCCCACCTGAAGAGGGGAAGAGGGAGAGAAGCTGAGCTCTGTAACATATAGGTTTATATGATTTGAAGCAGGGTTTCTGAGTAAAAAGCAGAGTAAATCTTGAATGGACTCCTTAAAGGGGTTTATCCAAAAGTAAAATTGAAATGGGAAGCTTGCAGATTAAATAATAAACATTTTCACCTATCATCATTATGAAAAATTCTGTAGCATTTTTGTTTTAGTGTACAGCTCATCTCCAGGGGATATGACCAGTGACGAGAGCTCTTCAGTCCTGGCCGCACATGCTCAGATATCACCTCTCCTCTCAGGCAGCTACTGTCAGTGTATTCTCTGCTTAGTAATCCCACACACTCACTGATGAGTGTTTAACCCCAGGTGCTGTCATTCCTCTGTACTCTTTAGTAATTAGTCCAACAGTGCATATAAAGAAAAAGAAACCTCAATCAGTTATGTGCGTTGAGGAAAAAAGAAATCCACATTTGGTTCCTGCAGGAATTTGAACCTATGACCTTTATGCTGAAAGGCAGAAGTGCTAACCACTCAGCTACATTGTAGCTATTTACAGCTCTTTACATAAACAAACCTTTGTTTGACTAGAGTGAGCAGACTATGGGGAAAGGCATGGTGATGCCAAGCCTGCTGGGTCATATGATATGCAGTTCAAACAAATCATACACTTTTAAACACACTGTAGCAGAACAAACCAGGCATCAAATGACTTTGTGGTAAAACCCCCTTAAGGGACAGTAGAAGTACTTCTGACCCCGCCCAGATACAGTGATTGACAGCCTTCCCTGCATCAGTGTGTTTACAAAGCAAACTGTCAATCACTGTATATAGTTGCATAGGAACATAGTTTGTAAGGCCGAAAAAAGACAAGTCGTCACCCATCCTAGATCAGCTGTTATGTGCTAAGGCGTTTGATCCAGAGAAGGCAAAAACCCCAATAGGTAGAAGCCAATTGTCCTCATTTTAGGGAAGAAATTCCTTCCCGACTCATCTGGCAATCTGAATAATTCTCAGGTATCAATGACCCTTCTCCATAATCCTCGTCACTATAACTTGTTATATTATTAGCGCCTCCAGAAATGCAATCAAACCCTTTTTGTTAATGAATTCCACGCATGAAATTTCCTCTGGCAGAGAGTTCCAGTTTACTGCTCTAACAGTAAAGAATCCCTTTCTATGTTTATGTAGAAACTTTCTTTCCTCAAGACATAGAGGATGCCCCCTTGTTCTTGATACAGTCCTGCGTATAAATAAATCTTGGGAGAGCTCTATATTGACCTTTAATATATTCAAACATATTTATTATGTCCCCCCAGAAGGTGTGGGTGGGGTCAGCACCACTTTCAGTTTCACTTTTGAAAATTTACTTAGCTTTTTACTTAGAAATTCTGCATAAAAAAATCATATAACCCTATATATCACAGATCTCAGCTTCTCTCTTCTATCATATAATCCTTAATATCACAGACCTCAGCTTATCTCCTTCTATCATATAACCCTATATATCATAGAGCTCAGCTTCTCTCCCTCTATCACATCCTGCTCTCAATATCATAGAGCTCAGCTCTCTCCCTCTTCACATCCTGCTTCTTATAATATCACAGAGCTGCAGACTTCTCTCCCTCTATCACATCCTGCTCTTATATATCACAGAGCTCAGCTTCTCTCCTCTATCATATCCTGCTCTTATACATCACAGAGCTCAGCTTCTCTCCTCTATAATATTTCTGCTCTTATAATCACAGAGCTCAGCTCTTCCTTATCCACTATCACATCCTGCTCTTATGCATCACAGAGCTCAGCTTCTCTCCCTCTATCACGATCAGCTCTTATACCATCAAAGAGCTCAGCTTCCTCCTCCTATCACATCCGGCCCTTATATAGTCACAAAGCTCAGCTTCTCTCCCTCTATCACATCCTGCTCTTATATATTACAGACCCAGCTCTCTCCCTCTATCACATCCAGCTCTTAATATCAAGAGCTCATCTTCTCTCCCTCTATCACATCCTGCTCTTAATATATACACAGAGCACAGCTTCCTCTCCTCATATCACATCCTGCTCTTAAATACACAGAGCTCAGCTCTCTCCTCTATCACATCCTGCTCTTATATATCACAGAGCTCAGCTTCTCTCCTCTATGCACGATCCTGCCTATATACATCACAGAGCTCAGCTTCTCCTCCTCAATCACATCCTGCCCTTATATAATCACAGCTCAGCTTCTCTCCCTCTATCATATGGACCCTATATATCATAGAGCTCAGCTTTCTCTCCCTCTATCACATCTGCTCTTATATATCACAGAGCTCATCTTCTCTCCTCTATAATATCCTCTATAATATATCAGAGCTCAGCTTCTCTCCTCTATCAATCCCATATATCACAGAGCTCAGCTTCTCTCCTTACATTTAACCTATTACATCCCGAGCTCAGCTTCCCTCCTCTATCTAACCTATATTCACAGAGCTCAGCTCTCTCTCTATCAATCCCCTTATATATCACAGAGCTCAGCTTTTCTCCTCTATCATTCCTTTTATACACCCGAGCTCAGCTCTCTCCTCTATCAATTACTCCTATAAATCACAGAGCTCAGCTTCTCTCCTCATCAAATTCCTATAATCACAGAGCTCAGCTTCTCTCCTCTATCCAACCTGCCCTATATATCACAGAGCCACTTCTCTCCCCCTATCAATCCCCTTTTATATCACAGAGCTCAGCTCCCCTCCCTCTATCACATCCAGCTCTTAATATATCACAGAGCTCAGCTTTCTCTCCTCTATCACATCCTTCTCTTATATATCACAGAGCTCAGTTTCTCTCCTCTATCACAACCTGCTCTTATAATATCACAGAGCCCAGCCTTCTCTCCTCTATCACATCGGCTCTTATAATCACAGAGCTCAGCTTCTCCTCCTCTATCACATCCTGCCTTATTATCACAGAGCTCAGCTTCTCTCCACTATCACATTCCTGCTTCGTTATATATCACAAGAGCTCAGCTTCATCCCTTCACCTCTTATCACAACCTCTCTTATTAATCACAGAGCTCAGCCTTCTTCTCCTCTATCACACCCTGCTCTTAAATATCACAGAAGCTCAGCTCTCTCCCTCTATCACATACTGCTTCTTATATATCGCAGAGCTACTTCTTCTCTATCTCATCCTGGCTCGTTATATATTCCCAGAGCCCAGCTTCTCTACTCTAACACATGCTGCTCTTAAATATCACAGAGCTCAGCTTCTACACTCCTCTATCACATCCTGCTCTATATATCACAGAGCTCAGCCTTCTCTCCGCTGATCATATCTGACTTTATATGATCACAGAGCTCAGGCATCTCCTCCACTATCACATCCTCTCTTTATAATATCAAGAGCTCAGCTTGCTCTATCACATCCTGCCTATATATCCCAGAGCTCAGCTTCTCCTCCTCTATCACATCCTGCTCCTTATATATCACAGAGCTCAGCTTCACTCCTCTATCATCAGTCCTGCTCTTATCTATCACAGAGCTCAGCTCTCTCCTCTATGCACATCCTGCTCTTAAATATCACAGAGCACAGCTTCTCACCCTCTAATCACAACCTGCTCTTATAAATCACTGACCTCAGCTTTCTCTTCCTCCTATTCAACATACCTGCTCTTATAATATCACAGATCTCAGCTTCTCTCCTCTATCACATCCTTGCTTCTTATATATCACAGAGCTCAGCTTCTCCTCCTCTATCACAATCCTGCACTTATCATAATCACAGAGCTCATCTTTTATTCCTCTATCACATCCCTGCTCTTATATATCACGAGAGCTCAGCTTTCTCTCCTCCTCCTCCATTCACCATCGCTGCATCTTATATATCACATAGCTCAGCTTCACTCCTCTAATATATCCAGATCATATATAATCACAAGAGCTCAGCTTTCACTTCCTCTATCACATCACTGCTCTTATATATCACAGAGCTCACTTCTCTCCTCTAACACGATCCTGCTCTTATATAACACAGAGCTACAGCTTCACTCTCCTCTATCCCAATCACCGCTCTTATGATATCACGTCGAGCTCAGCTTCTCTCCTCTATCACATCCTGCTCTTAAGTATAATCACACAGCTCACTTCTCTCCTCTATAATATCCTGATCTTATAATCACAGAGCTCACTCTCCTTCCTCCTATGCACATCCTGCTCTTATATATCGACACAGCTCAGTCTCTCTCCTCTATCACATCCTGCTCGTTATATATCACAGAGCTCAGCTTCTTCTCGCTCTATCACATCCTTTCTCCTTATAGTATACACATAGCTCAGCTTCTCTATCCTCCTGCTCTTATATATCCCCATAGCTCAGCTTTTCCTATCACATCCTGCTCTTATTAATATCCCCGACCCAGAGCTCAGCTTTCCTCTCCCTCTATCACATCCTGCAACTTATATATCACAGAGCTCAGCTTCTCGCCTTCTATCAGACATCCTGGCTCTATATAACACAGAGCTCAGTTCTCCTCCTCTATCACATCCTGCCTTATAATACTCACAAATCAGTTTCTCTCATACCCTTATCACATCCAGCTCTTAATATATCACAGATCTCAGCTTCTCTCCCTCTTACATAACCTGCTCTTTATATTATCACAGAGCTCAGCTTTCTCTCCTCTATCACATCCTTCTCTTTATGATATCACAGAGCTCCAGCTTCTCTCCTCTATCACATCCTGCTATTATATATCACAGAGCACAGTTTCTCACCTCTATCACATCCTTGTTCTTTATATTCACAGAGCTCAGCTTCCCTCCTCTATCACATCCTGCCTTAAATAGTCACTAGAGCTCAGGTTCTCTCCCTCAATCACAAAACCTGCTCTTATATATCACAGGAGGCTCAGCTTCCCTCCTCTACCCACATCCTGCGTTTCTTCTTTATCACAGAGTTCAGCTTCTCTCCACTATCACATCCTGCTCTTATATATCACATTAGCTCAGCTTCTCTCCGCTCTATCACATCCTGTCTTATATATCACAGAGCTCACTCTCTCCTCTATCAATCCTGCTCTTATATATCACAGAGCTCAGCTTTCTCTCCTCTATCACAATCCTGCTCTATATATTCACAGCGCTCAGCTTCTTCCCCTCTATCACATCCTGTTCATTATATGAATCAACAGAGCTCAGCTTCTTCGTCTCCTCTATCACATCCTGCTCATATAATATCAACAGAGGACTCAGCTTCTCTTCCTATATCACATCCTGCTCTTATATATCACAGAGCTCAGCTTCTCCTCTATCACAACCTGCCTCTTAATATCCAGAGCTCAGCTTCTCTCCTCTATCACAGTCCTGGCTCTGTATATATCCACAGAGCTTCAGCTTCTCTCCTCTATCACATCCTGCTCTTATATATCTCAACAATTCAGTTTCTCTCCCTCCTCTATCACATCCTTCTCTATATATCACAGAGCTCAGCTTCTCACCCCTCTAATCATATCCCTGCTCTTATATATCAACAGAGCTCATCTTCTCTCCTCTATCACATCCTGCTCTTATATATCACAGAGCTCAGCCAGCTTCTCTCCCTCTATCACATCGCTGCCTCTAATATATCACAGAGCTCAGCTTCTCCCCACTTCACATCCTGTTGCTTATATAATCACGAGATCTCAGCGTTCCTCTCGCTCATCACATCCTGCTCTTATATAACACAGAGCTCAGCATCTCTCCTCTATCACAGTAACCTGCTCTTATATATTCACAGAGCTCAGCTTCTCTCCTCTATCACATCCTGCTCTTTTCTGTATTCACAGGTTCAGCTTCTCTCCTCTATCACATCCCTGCTCTATATATCACAGAGCTCAGCTTCTCTCCCTCAATCACATCCTGCACATATATATCACAGAGCTCAGCTTCTCTCCTCTATCATACCTGCTCTTATATATCACAGAGCTCATCTTCTCCTCCTCTATCACATCCTCTCTTATATATCACAGAGCTCAGCTTCTCCCTCCCCTCTATCACATCCCGTTCTTACTAATCACAGAGCTCAAGCTTCTCTCCTCTAGTCACAACCTGCCTCTTATATATCACAGAGCTCAGCTTTCTCTCCTCTATCACATCCTGCTCTTAGTAAATCACAGAGCTCAGCTTCTCTCCCTCTTATCACATCCTGCACTTATAATATTTCACAGAGCTCCAGCTCTCTCCTCTATCACATCCTGCTCTTAATATCACCGAGCTCCAGCTTCTCTCCTCTATCAAATCCTGCTCTTGAATTATCGACAGAGCCACTTCTCCTCCTCTATCACAGCCGCAATTATATATATGACAGAGGCTCACTTCTCTCCTCTATCACATCCTGCTCTTATATATCACAGGAGCTCAGCTTCTCCGTCCTCATCACATCCTGCTCTTATATAACACAGAGCTCAGCATCACCTCCTCTATCACATCCTGCTCTTATAAATATCGAGCAGAGCTCAGAGCTTTTTCACCTCTATCACCACATCCTGCTCTTCAGTATATCAACAGAGCTTCAGCTTCTCTCCCTCAATCACATCCTGCGTCTTATATATCACAGAGCTCAGCTTATTCCCTCCTCTATCACATCCTGCTCCTTATATATCACAAGAGCCCAGCTTCTCTTCTATATCACATCCTGCTCTTATATATTCATCAGAGCTCAAGCTTCTCCCTCTATCTCATCCCGATCTTATAATCACACAGAGCTCAGCTTCTCTCATCCCTCTACAAATCCTGCTCCTTATATATCACAGAGCTCAGCTTCTCCTCGCTCCTATTCACATCCTGCCTCTTATATTCAACAGAGCTCAGCATCTCTATCACATCCTGCTCTTCATGGACTACATACAATCACAGAGCTCAGCTTAAAACCCTCTATCACATCCTGCTCTTATAAATCACAGAGCTCAGCTTCTCTCCCTCTAATCGACATCCTGCTCTTATATATCACGAGAGCACAGCCTCTCCTCCTCTATCACAGTCCAGCACTTACATTCACAGACTCAGCTTCTCTCCCTCTAATCACATCCGGCGTCTCACACAGGGAAGCCAAAACCACCTTTAAATAAAAAATCTAGTATAGGTGAGGTGTAATATTTTAAGCCCCTACTCACATCATAATAAGAAGTCTAGGCGAGGTATAGTTTAGGGCCACATTCACATCACATTGTTTGCATTTACTTTATTTATTTTTTTTAAACCATAAATTTTTTTTTTTTTTAAATAGATACATAGGTTCATACATCAGAACATAACAATTTGTCGAACATGGCAACAAATTTAACAAGCCATCACATATAAAATCGAGTACAGTTCAAAATGAGAGAAAGCCTGGCATGGACACAGCATTAGTAGTCTCCGTAAATATAGAGCAATCAGAGATGTTAAGGTGTGTTAGTAGTCAGCTTCAGATCATCAGGAGGTAGGTGTGTTCTAATATTTGGAACTGGTCCACAAAGACCATTTATCTCGGATCTTGCTTATCAAATGAGGAGCAATTGCTAGACATGTTTCTGCCGCAAACTGAGCATTAGTACGTTGAATAACTTCTCTAATTGCTAAGGGCGTAGGAAGTTTCCAGTTTTGTGCAATCACTAATCTGGCTGCCGTTAGAATATGATACAGTAATAGTGGGTGAAGTGCAGTGGAACGTCCCGTATAGTTAAGATCTAAAATGGCTAATTCAGGAGTCAGTGCTACAGGACAGCATAATAGCACCCGGAGGACCTTCTCCACCTCCGACCACAAGGCCCTAGTAGTCGGACAATCCCACCACATATGGGCTAACGAGCCTACTGCCCCGCAATTTCTCCAACACAGGTTAGTCTGGTCTGGGGAAATATGTGCAATTCTATTGGGGGTTAGGTACCACCGGAGGTGTAGTTTTCTGGAGAGTTCAGTATGATTAGCACAGCTAGAGAGATTGAGTAGGACTTTTGCTGCCTCTATCCATTTATCAACTGTAAAAGATCGTTTAAGTTCCTTTTCCCATTTACAGGCATAGTCAGGTTTGGTATTTAGATCCTCGCTATTTAATGTAGTATACGCAGTAGAGATACCCTTCTCAAAGCCTTTTTTCTGAAAAAGGAAATTATGATATGGTGTTAATGAAATTGTGGACGGGGAGAGCACTTCCAATGATTGAGAATTATGATTCTAATTTAGTAGGTAGCATAAAAATGAGATTGGTAATGTCAAGATTCAATTCCAAACTAATGATTTGGATAATGATTTTAAGGATGTAATCTTCATATAACTGTCCTATGTTTATAAAGAAAGCCCCCCTTATCTCTCCAGCAAGACTAGTGGGACAAATGGAAGCTGCAAATACAGCATAGGTGTCCAAAGGAACATGAATCACGATGCAACGCAAACTCCTTGATAATGAAGCCGATAATATTTGGTCCCATACTAACGACGTGCCGGAGAGTTGGGAGGCTCCAGTTTCGGGAAGGGGTATGTCCCAGAAGGGCTTGCAACTAATTTAGCTCTCAGTGTTATAGGGACTCCTGAGTTGTTTCCTATAACTTTGGCCCAATGATGACACTGGGTATTCCAAAGTTCGAAAGATGGGTTCCCAAATTGATGCTTAACATTGTCATGAGACAAGTTTGAACAGAGAGACCTCCCTAAATTAACTATGTTTTATATAAATAACACTTTTTGAATCTCGGTTTTCTCACACCCCAGATGAATTTCAAAATTTTAGCTTGTAGAGCCCCAATAAGTGGGCTTGGGTAAAGGAGAAATGGTTAAAGGAGCGGGCCTATGTGTACAGGAATTGGGTAAGAATAGCAAAAAAAAAAATTTTAGTAAGATTTATTCTCGCTAGCCAGGATAAGGGTAACTGTTCTAATCTGCGTATCTCCGCATGTAAGGTAGAAGCTAAGTGTTAAATTAGATTCAATAGTATGAGAAAGATTTGGATAAACCTTAATCCCTAGATACGTTATATATTCATTCGTCCAAAAGAACTGGAGCTTTTTCAATTTATTTATCAGCTCAGAGGAGCAGTTTACCGTCAGTAAAGTAGATTTATTTGAGTTCAGCTTATAATATGTAACACGGGAATAATTGTCTAATAACGGCAGGAGAGCCGAGATAGAGTTTAACAGGTCTGAATATAAAATTAGAATGTCGTCTGCATAGAGACTAATCTTATGTTCGGTGTCAAAAACTGGTATTCCAGAGATCAAAGGGGTTGTCCTAATCATCTGAGCCAATGGTTCGACACATAAATCATAGATAAGAGGAGAGAGGGGGCAACCTTGCCGAGTTCCATTTGAAATGGCAAATGACTGGGAATAGTAGCCCGAGGCCAGGACTTTTGCGGAGGGAGAAGTATACAGTGCCATGATAGCTTTAAAAAATAACCTTCGAATCCAAATTTTATTAAGACCTCTTTAAGGTATGTCCAATTGATGCTATCGAAGGCCTTCTCTCCATCTAAGGAAAGAAGGGCCACAGGTAGATTTTTTTTTACCAGCAACATGTAGTATATCAATTACTCTCCGCAAACCGTCTCTGGCTTGACTTCCCCGCACAAACCCCACTTGATCTATGTTAATTAGGGATGGCAGAATAGTTTGTAATCTATTGGCAATGATTTTAGAGTAAAGCTTAATATCACAATTGAGCAGTGAGATGGGCTTATAGTTAGTCACTAAATCTGGGGATTTTCCAGGGTTGGGTATAGTGGTGATGGTGGCTTCCAGCATTTCTCCCGGGGGTGTTCCACTAGTACTTATATATTGAAAGATATTTAGGAGGTGAGGGTTCAATATCTGGGCAAATAATTTATAATATTCGTTAGACAGACCATCCGGTCCCGGTGATTTATTAAGTTTTGCTTGTTTGATAACCTGTTCAAGTTCGCCTAAGGTAATGGGGCTATCTAAGAACACTCTTTGGTCTTCCGAAAGGGAGGGTAGTTTTACCTGCGATAGGAATTCTGCTGCCTCTTGGGAAGAAAACCGAGGGGGTTGCCCCATCTTTCCCAATGTTATAAAGAGAACTATAATAATCTGCAAATGAGTTTACAATTTGTTGCGGATCGTATATCCTATTCTTCCTTGACAAAGTTAAGGAATCTATTTTGTATGGTTTTTACTCTCCTAGCCAGAATCTTACTTGGACAGTCTCCTGCGAGATAGAAGTTCCATCTGTTGTTGGACAATTGGTGGTCATCTTGTCTTATACTCAGAGACTGTAGTTGCAATTTTAGCTCCTTAAGTTGATTTTCTAGTTGGGCATTAGGGTTCTTTTTAAACTCAGCTTCCACAGTTGTAATGTTCTCTAAGAGAGAATCTAGCTCTTTCTCCCTTTTCTTTTTTGCACTAGAGGCTAAGGCTATAAGAATTTATCTTATGTGAGCTTTGTGAGCACACCATAAGGAATTGGGGGAAGGAGCAGTGGGAGCATTGATATTAAAATACTCTGTAAGGGTCGTAGTGATTACTTTGACCGCGTTGCAGACTTCAGCAGAAAGTTGCATTTACTTTATTTTTTAAGCATTGAAAAAACCGGCCTGAAAAACCGGCCAAAAATTAGCACAATGGAGCTCTATGGAAAACCTGCGCAGCAGTCCCCACTGTACGGGTTTTCAGTCGGGCGGTTTTTCCGCCCGCGGTCCGGCCGCAAAACATTCAACATGCACAATCTTCCGTCCGGTGCTTGTGAATGTGAAGGGGGAGGGCTTTTCTCTGCTTGTCGCGGAGGAGAGCTGCCTCCCCCCCCTCCCCGTGGCCATGGGGACGGGCGCATACTAGGACAAAGACCGGCCGGCAAACCGCACTGTATTTGTCCTGTGCCGTGAGAACGCGCCCTTAGGGCTTGTCCCCACGGCCGGTTTTTCAGGCAGTTTTAGAGACTGTTTTCGTTCTTGAAAGCCGTCTGTAAACTGGCTGTCAAACTTCATCATGGACCTCTATGGAAAATCCGTGTAGTGTTCCCCACTGCACGGATTTTCCACCGGAGTTTATTACACCGCAGGCGGTCCGAAAAACATTGAACATGTTCATTCTTCCACCCGGTTTTCGGGCAGAACATGAACGGGTCGGTATGAAGGGGAAGGGCTTGATCCGCAAACCGCGGACAAAAGCCGTCCCCCTGCGGCCGTGTACACAGCTCCAAAACAGAGCAAATACTGGTCGGGATTTCCGACCGGTATTTGTCTTGTGCTGTGTAAACGGCTAAGAGGAAAATTTACACAAAAATGACAAACCACCCCGCAGCTCTCATAACTCAAATTCACTCCCACAACACGTGTCCCAGGAAGCCACTAATTAGGCAGGAGACATTCACACCTGGCTGACAAAGGGCAGAGAGGAAATCATCCTAGCAGGAGGTCGGCACATCAAAGAATTCTCATTTACATTCTTTAGTACCTGGCTTAGGCTAATACACATGGGCTCTCACAGAGACTGGAGAACAAAGGAGCTAGGAGACAACTGGGCACCAATATTTCATAAGGATTTATGGGAGAATCATGTATCACAGGTCCACCCCAGTTTAAAATATGAAACTTCCCACACATATAGCTGCCACTCCCGCATTTGTGGGAGAAACCCAAAGCTGGCCTTCGAAGCCAAGTAGGATTGGCATGTTTGATACCAGGTCGTAGCTTAGGTCCATCCGGTTCTGATGGTATCACTGGCTCAGTTCTGTGCCAATTCCCGGCCGCAGTATGGCCAATTTTGTGTTCCAGTCAGAAAACTGCATGACCCAAGAGGGAGGAGTGTGCAGGCCGTCCCAGGGGCATGAGTGGGTGTAACAGGGAGTGCGACATGGGCTGTCCCAGTACTGTTTTAAGTCGAAACCCAGCTTTGCCCAGGGTCGTTCTCTATTGGAAGGGGTTATGCCAAGCGTACAGGAGCGTCCAGAACCAGCAGGCCACATTCACCCCTCATGTGTGCCCAGCACAAGACTAACCTAAGGTAACTAGACACATCTGCTGCCTCTTTGTTCGTAACCATACTTATATTTGCACCTCTGACCAATATCTGTATACTATTGTCCCTATGTATTGTAGGATGTAGCTCAACGGTAGCCTCAGGGTAAGCAGACTGGCAGGCAAATGTTCAGGTATAACACAGGTGGTTTATTTTGTCCACACAGCATCCACAGAAGGTAAGTCTTATACAGTGGATATCAAACAAAACAGCAGCTTACTTCAGCTTTAAAACAGTTGCATATAAGTCCTCCGCCAGAGCTTGGCGGTCTCACCCGTTGGATGCTTTGGTAGTGGATCCAATCCTCCTTGGAATGGCAGAGCACAATGAACACCTCCAGCAAAGAGCTCTTTCCTCTCCAGACTGACACACCCCTCAGCCTTGGAACCACACCCTGTCTCTCCCTAGCTCCAGGCTCTTACAGGCCTGGAGTGTGGGAATGGCCGTCCCACCCATCTCTTCGGCCATTCCAGTAAAAGCCGGACCCGGATCAGCCACTTAAGGCAGCTGTTCTATCCTAACAAACAGGTGTCAGTAACCTAGTGTTACTGACACAAAAGACATTTTGGCTTTTACTTCACCGATGCCAGGGACATCGGTGACACATACGGTCCATCCACGATGGCACCTTTGCTGCCCTCCTCTAACCAGGACTCCCCCCCACATACAGTGCCCCGAAGCACGCCAGGGTTTGCTGGAAGTCTTTGACCTCTGCCAGCATTACGTAAAGAAAAGCAACCCTGGGAAAGGAATCCGGCCTTAATACCGACTTTGCCCTGTAGCTTCCTCCCGGCACTCCATGGATTCAAGTAAACTCTGTACAACATGAAAGTCATTGCAGGGCTAGAAACCAGCGGGTCACTCGGGCATTATTACCCTTCCTTTCACTCACCCACTTCAGAGGGGTATGATCCGAAATGAGTCTGAACCGTCTCCCTAACAGATAGTATCTCAGGGAGTCCAGCGCCCACTTTATTGCTAAGCCTTCTTTCTCTACAATAGAATAATTGCTTTCCGCAGGGGACAGCTTGCAAATCAGGTATATGACAGGGTGTTCTTCCCCATTTATTACCTGGGACATCACGGCCCCCAGAACCACCTCTGTTGCGTCGGTTTGCACGACAAACTCCTTAGTAAAATCTGGAGCCACCAAAACTGGCTGTCCACATAGGACCTGTTTGAGCTCCTGAAAAGCTCTCTCCGCTTCTGGGGACCACTTAACTGTGGTACCCTTGGTGCCTTTAGTAAGGTCGGTTAAAGGTACTGCCACCTCTACAAACTTGGGGATAAACCTCCGGTGATACCCCACTATCCCCAGATTGACCTGTTTCTTTGTAAGGGGTCGGGGCCATCCCTGAATTGCCTCTATTTTGTTTAACTGGGGCTTTATTTCGCCTCTCCCTACGATATACCCCAGGTACCGGGCCTCTTCCATCCCCATGGCGCACTTACTTGGGTTTATGGTAAAGCCGGCGCTTCTTAAGGCCTCCAAAACCAACTGTACTTTTAGGGAGGTGGCTTTCCCAGTCGCGACTGTAGATGACTATGTCATCCAAGTAAGCGGCAGCATACTTTCTATGGGGACTTAAGACCTGGTCCATGGCCCTTTGGAATGTAGCTGGGGCACCCTGCAGTCCAAACGACATTCGGACGTACTGAAACGACCCCTCGGGTGTGGAGAAAAGTGTCTTCTCTCTAGCCTCTTTTGACAAAGGGATCTGCCAATACCCCTTGGTCAGATCTAAGGTAGTGATGTAGCGAGCCGGCCCTAGTCTTTCAATGAGCTCGTCTACCCTCGGCATGGGATAAGCATCTACCTTAGAGACCTCGTTCAGCTTGCGATAGTCGTTACAGAAACACCACCCGCCGTTTGGTTTGGGCACTAGGACTATGGGGCTGGTCCAGCCGCTTTTGGACTTTTCGATGACCCCTAGTTCCATCATCCTATGGACCTCCTGTGCAATTACCTCCCGGCGGGCCTCGGGAATTCTATAAGGTTTTATATAAACCCTCACTTGTGGCTCCGTAAGGATTTCATGTTTAATAACATTGGTGAGCCCGGGGGTCTCCGTAAACAGGTCTCTATTCTGTTGTAGGAGTTCCTTGCATTGTTGTATTTGGGAGAAGATGTGGAATAACTCTCTGGCAATATTTTTAGAGGACATATTTCTCAAAGGCACGGCCTCTGGGTACCTGGTCGCGTAGTCTAATACCACTAAGATATATTGGTGTCCCTGGGCAGATTTCACCAGAGGTCCCACTAAATCCATGGCCACTCTCTCAAAGGGCACCACGATAATGGGCAGCGGTACTAGGGGACTGCGGAAGTGGGCTACCGGGGAGGTGACTTGACACACAGGACACGACTGGCAATAATCCCGAACCTCTCGATAACAGCCAGTCCAATAAAATCTCTGCAGGATCTCTCCAGGGTCTTATCTGTCCCCAGGTGTCCCCCTAAAACATGAGAGTGCGCCATGTCTAGGACCATGCGCCGATAGGGCCTAGGCACCAAGAGCTGTTCCACCAAGTCATCTCTCACCTATATAGCAGGTCGCCATTCATTGCAAAGTGGGGGTACCGCTCATCAGCCCCGGGCTCCTGGGGAACCCCATTAAGGACTACCACCCCCTCCAACGCCCCTTTTAATGTAAGGTCTTGGAGTTGGGCCATCCCAAAGTTTCCCTGGGACACTTCCAGGTCAGGGACATTTTTCTCTGATCCTGACTCCTCCATATTGTCCCCTGCTAGGACCGTCAGGGGAAATTCCGAGGTTACCTCAGGGTTAGTACACTCTGGATTGCCCTTGTCTTGGGGGTCCTTTGGCGACACAACTCTACCCCACAGGTCCCAGAACATAGGGAAATCACGACCAATGATCACATCGTGCATCAAGTTCTTAACAACCCCCACAAGATGTGCTTGAGCTCCCAAGTCAGTTTCGAGGACCACTCGGGCCACTGGGTACCCTCTGGTATCCCCGTGCACACATGTAACCCCCAGAGTTTTCCCAGGGATCACCACATGAGGTAGAGCAGCCGACAGGAGAGTAACCAAACTCCCCGAGTCCAATAGTCCAGTCCCATTGACCTTCACAGTGCAGATCTGGGGTCCCTCTCCTGGGACGGGCAGGGCACTGCACACAGCATGGGCAAACATGGAGCAACGTCGGTCCACCGAAACTCCATTGGCTCCGTGGTCAAGGGGCACTGAGCCACTACATGGCCTGGGGCATGACACCGCCAGCAGACAGGTTCCCTGAGTGGCCCCCTTGCTATGGGCTCCGGTCCGCCTCGGGTTTTTAGGCGACCCTCTCGGGGATATCTGGGGCCAGACTTTGGACACTCTAACTGCCGGGGGGTCTCCCTACACAGGGATTTTAGGTTCCCGGACCCACCCAGGGAATGCTCCATGGCGTGGAATCTTTCTACCAACCCCACCAGTTCATCCGCCGATTGGGGGTCTCCCTGAGCAACCCAGCACTGCACAGGTCTAGGGAGAGAGCGTCAGAACCAGTCCAAGACTACACGCTCAACCATTTGGGCTGTTGAGCAAGTATCTGGCTATAGCCACTTCTGGACCAGGTGCAGCAAATCAAACAACTGCGACCTCGGTGTCTTGTCCATCTTATAGCCCCAGAAATGCACCCTCTGCGCCCGGACCGCCAATGTTACCCCGAGCCGGGCCAGGATCTCCGCTTTGAGCTTCCCATACTCCTTGGCGTCTTGCAGGGCCAGGTCGTAGTACGCCTTTTGGGGCTCCCCAGTCAGAGAGGGGGCCAACAGCTCGGCCCACTGCTCATGAGGCAGCTTCTCACGGTCCGCGACACGTTCAAATACCGCCAGTAAGGCCTCCACGTCGTCCTCAGGAGTCATTTTCTGCAACGCCTCCCTCACCGAACGTCTGGCATGGCGTCCGTCATCTGGGGATAGTGGAACTGGTGCACTTTTGCCTCTGACTGCTTCAGTCAGTACTGCCATCTGTTGTATAAGCAGGCGGTTCATTTCCTGCTGTGCTTGCTGTTGCTGTGCTGTAGCTTGCTGATGTTGCAGGTTCGCCTGCACCAGGTGTTTAATCACCTCCTCTATTTTGTGCGCTGTGAACTGGAGCCGTGCTGCTGCTTTAACCCAGGACATATATGGGGGATCTATGCCCGCATCCTCCACCACTTGTAGGATATAGCTCAACGGTAGCCTCAGGGTAAGCAGACTGGCAGGCAAATGTTCAGGTATAACACAGGTGGTTTATTTTATCCACACAGCATCCACAGAAGGTAAGTCTTATACAGTGGATATCAAACAAAACAGCAGCTTACTTCAGCTTTAAAACAGTTGCATATAAGTCCTCCGCCAGTGCTTGGCGGTCTCACCCGTTAGATGCTTTGGTGGATCCAATCCTCCTTGGAATGGCAGAGCACACTGAACACCTCCAGCACAGACCTCCTTCCTTTACAGACTGACTCACACCTCAGTCTTGGAACCACACCCTGTCTCTCACTAGATCAAGGCTCTTACAGGCCTGGAGTGTGGGAATGGCCGTCCCACCCATCTCTTCAGCCTTCCAGTAAAAGCCGGACCTGGATCAGCCGCTTAAGGCAGCTGTTCTATAACTAACAAAGAGGTGTCAGTAACCAAGTGTTACTGACACAAAAGACTTTTTGGCTTTTACTTCACCGATGCCAGGGACATCGGCGACACATACCGTCCATCCACGATGGCACCTTGTGCCCTCTTACAGTATATATTGTCTGTCTAGTGTGGCCTCCGAGGCGAATTAAATCCATAAACTTTAATCTGAGCTAGTCTGTTGTCTTTATCATCGGCCTCACTCGCCTTATACTTGGTCTTCAAAATATAGCTACCCCAAGACTGGTTCCTGGCCTTGTTGTAAGTCGGTAACAGATACGTCTTATAACCAAACAAGGGGCTGGTGGCAGTTTATTGGGCTGGCAGAGCACTGGTTAACCAGCGTGGGTAAACAGATCTCTCCCAGTCGTTCAGGGTTATGGGCGAGTAGGGTGTCCTCTCGCACTCCCTGGGTCTTCCTGTGCCCATGTGGACAGGGGCTAAGGCCGTGTTCACACGGCTTATTCAAGCCGTAATTGCAAGCCGGATTGCGCTGCAATTCGGGCTTGAATAAGGGGCGGGTGCGGGGACGCTGCCCGCCGGCCCCATAGACTTGCATTATCCACGGCGCGTAGTGCCTGGATAATGTGCAGGTGACTTTCTCCCCGCCCGGCGGATTCGCCGAGCTATAAGGAGCGACGGAATCCACTGTTCTTTATGAGAACTGTGGATTACCGTAATTACTGCGACGGATTGGCGCCGTACTGCAGCGCAAATCCGGCGCACAGTACGGCTCCAATCTGTGGCGAAATAAGCCGTGTGAACGGCCCCTGTGAAACCATATCCGGCTGACCTGGTGTGCCCCTAGGGGGGAGCGTGACGTCCCGATACGTCCCAAGTCAGGCCGTCGACCCTTGAGGGGGCCTGGCGGGTTTTCCTGACAACGGCTCCCTTAGGCTATGTTCACACGGCTTATTTGCATGGTGTAATTACGCCTTGCAATTACGCCGTGTGGCCGGGGCGGCGGGGGGCCGGCACCTCGCCGGCCCATAGACTATCACTCACTAGCGTGTGTATACGCCGCTGGTAATTCACATGTCACTTATCTCCCGCCGGCTGGATTCGCTGAGCAGAGAGAGGAGACGTAATCCATAGTTCTCTATGAGAACTGTGGATTACCGTAATGACTGGGACGTATTCCAGACGTAATTCGCGCACTCCGGACTGAAATATGTCCCATTTTAAGCCGTGTGAACATGGCCTTAGGGTATGTTCACACAGCGTGTTGGGCCCGTGTGAACATACGCTTTTAGATACGTGTTTGGATCTGTCGGACCCTAAACGGACCCAAACACACATCTAATAACAATGTGATTTACCTTGCTTTTACTGTGAAACACGCATTGGCGTTCACACCAGTGATGTGCGTCTCATTGCCTCTTTTGGATCCGTTCCATTCTTGGTCCGAAGGACGCAACAGGAGCCCTATAATGAAGTATAGGGTGCGATCCTGCTACATCCAAACACGCCGTGTGAACGGCCTCTTTGCTTCTGATACGTTTACTGGGGGCGTCTCTACATAATTTGCAAACAGAGACCAAAAACGGGACGTGAATGGGGCCTGATAAGGACATAAACTTTAGTAATGACTTCTTCCTTCCATTAGAATAAGCGGCCTCCCTGCAGCGGAGCGCGGTGTGAGTGCGGCGGCGGCGCTGCAGGGAGCCCGTTCACACGCTGCGGTTGGTGAGTGCGGCGGTGGCGCTGCAGGGAGCCCCGTTCACACGCTGCGGTTGGTGAGTGCGGCTGCAGCGCTGCAGGGAGCCCCCGTTCACGTACGCTGTGGGGTTGGTGAGTGGGGGCCCTGCAGGGAGCCCCGTTCACAATGCTGCGGTTGGCGAGTGCGGCTGCAGGGAGCCCGTTCACAGCGCTGCGGTTGGTGAGTGCGGCGCAGAGCGTACCTGCAGGGAGCCCCCGTTCACACGCTGTGGTTGGTGAGTGCGGCTGCAGCGCTGAAGGGAGCCCCGTTCACACGCTGCGGTTGGTGAGTGCGGCTGCAGCGCTGCAGGGAGCCCCCGTTCACACGCTGTGGTTGGTGAGTGCGGCTGCAGCGCTGAAGGGAGCCCCGTTCACATGCTGCGGTTGGTGAGTGCGGCGGCAGCGCTGCAGGGAGCCCATTCACATGCTGCGGTTGGTGAGTGCGGCTGCAGGGAGCCCCGTTCCCACGCTGCGGTTGGTGAGTGCGGCGCGGGCTGCAGGGAGCCCGTTCACACGCTGCGGTTTGGTGAGTGCGGCTGCAGCGCTGCAGGAGCCCCGTTCACACGCTGCGGTTGGTGAGTGGGGGCCAGGCCAGCGCTAGTGTCGCAGGGAGCCCCGTTCACACACCTGCGGTTGGTGAGATGCGGCCTGCAGGGAGCCCCCGTTCACCACGCTGCAGGTTGGTGAGTGCGGCTGCAGGGAGCCCCGTTAACACGCGGCGGTTGGTGAGTGCGGCTGCAGGGAGCCCCGTTCAGACGCTGCGGTTGGTGAGTGCAGCTGCAGGGAGCCCGTTCACACGCTGCGGTTGGTGAGTGCGGCTGCAGGGAGCCCCCGTTCACACGCTGCGGTTGGTGAGTGCGGCTGCAGGGAGCCCCGTTCACACGCTGCGGTTGGTGAGTGCGGCTGCAGGGAGCCCCCGTTCACACGCTGCGGTTGGTGAGTGCGGCGGCGGCGCTGCAGGAGCCCCGTTCACACGCTGCGGTTGGTGAGTGCGGCTGCAGGGAGCCCCGTTCACACGCTGCGGTTGGTGAGTGCGGCTGCAGGGAGCCCCGTTCACACGCTGCGGTTGGTGAGTGCGGCGGCGGCGCTGCAGGGAGCCCCGTTCACACGCTGCGGTTGGTGAGTGCGGCTGCAGGGAGCCCCGTTCACACGCTGCGGTTGGTGAGTGCGGCTGCAGGGAGCCCCGTTCACACGCTGCGGTTGGTGAGTGCGGCGGCGGCGCTGCAGGGAGCCCCGTTCACAAGCTGCGGTTGGTGAGTGCGGCTGCAGGGAGCCCCGTTCACACGCTGCGGTTGGTGAGTGCGGCTGCAGGGAGCCCCGTTCACACGCTGCGGTTGGTGAGTGCGGCTGCAGGGAGCCCCGTTCACACGCTGAGGTTGGTGAGTGCGGCTGCAGGGAGCCCCGTTCACACGCGGCGGGTGGTGAGTGCGGCTGCAGGGAGCCCCGTTCACACGCTGCGGTTGGTGAAGGACGCGCTGCTGTCATTGTCCCCGCTCCTGCCTCCCCCTGTCGCGGAGGGGGCGGGCCGTGACGTCACCCGGCTCTGCCGCACTGGCGGCTCCATTCGGGCACCGGCACCAGCGGACATGACCCTGCCCGGGGACACGCAGGCTCCGGCGCCCGCTCACTAGCTCCGGCCGCAGGGATGGGAGATGGTGCGGAGCCCGCAGCGGCCTCGTCCCTACACAACGGATTCCTCAGCAACGGAGAGAGCGGCGAGCATGCGCCCCCGGAGCCGCTGCACCAAGGCTCCCCGGCCAAGAGGAGCAGGAGGCGGCGGGACTCGGCGCGGAGGAGCAGACCCCGTAAGTGACGGCGATAGCATCGGAGGGAGCTGCTGCGCGGCGGCCGCTGGTGGAGGCTGGGCCACTGCATGCAGGAGGGCTCTGAGCGATGTGACCGGCGGCTGCTATCAGGGGGATCACGGGGATGTGACAGATCCCGGAGCGCGGGGAGAAACGTGTCCACACGACGCGGGCGCTGCGCAACTGTGCTGCAGTGTGCCCCGTGTGCACCCCATATACAGCCAATGTGCGCCCGATGTACACCCGATGTACACCCAATGTATGCCCAATATACACCCGATGTACACCCGATGTATGCCCAATATACACCCGATGTACACCCGATGTATGCCCAATATATACCCAATGTATGCCCAATATACACCCGATGTACACCCAATGTATGCCCAATATACACCCGATGTATGCCCAATGTATACCCGATGTACACCCAATGTATGCCCAATATACACCCGATGTATGCCCAATGTATACCCGATGTATGCCCAATGTATACCCGATGTACACCCAATGTACGCCCAATGTATGCCCGATGTACACCCAATGTATGCCCAATATACACCCGATGTATGCCCAATATATACCCGATGTACACCCAATATACACCCAATATACACCCGATGTACACCCGATGTATGCCCAATATACACCCGATGTACACCCGATGTATGCCCAATATACACCCGATGTACACCCGATGTATGCCCAATATATACCCAATGTATGCCCAATATACACCCGATGTACACCCAATGTATACCCAATATACACCCGATGTATGCCCAATGTATACCCGATGTACACCCAATGTATGCCCAATGTACACCCAATGTATGCCCAATATATACCCGATGTACACCCAATGTATGCCCAATATACACCCGATGTATGCCCAATATATACCCGATGTACACCCGATGTACACCCAATATACACCCAATATACACCCGATGGATACCCGATGTACGCCCAATATATACCCGATGTACACCCAATGGATACCCGATGTACGCCCAATGGATACCCGATGTACACCCAATATACACCCGATGTACACCCAGTGTATGCCCAATATACACCCGATGTACACCCAATGTATGCCCAATATACACCCAATGTATACCCGATGTACACCCAATGTATACCCGATGTACACCCAATGTATACCCGATGTACACCCAATGTATACCCGATGTACACCCAATATACACCCAATGTATACCCGATGTACACCCAATATACACCCAATGTATACCCGATGTACACCCAATATATACCCGATGTACACCCAATGGATACCCGATGTACGCCCAATGGATACCCGATGTACACCCAATATACACCCGATGTACACCCAGTGTATGCCCAATATACACCCGATGTACACCCAGTGTATGCCCAATATACACCCAATGTATACCCGATGTACACCCAATGTATACCCGATGTACACCCAATGTATACCCGATGTACACCCAATATACACCCAATGTATACCCGATGTACACCCAATATACACCCAATGTATACCCGATGTACACCCAATGGATACCCGATGTACACCCAATGGATTCCCGATGTACACCCAATGGATTCCCGATGTACGCCCAATATATACCCAATGTACACCCAGTGTATGCCCAATATACACCCGATGTACACCCAGTGTATGCCCAATATACACCCGATGTATGCCCAATATACACCCGATGTATGCCCAATATACACCCGATGTACACCCGATGTACACCCAATGTATGCCCAATATACACCCAATGTATACCCGATGTACACCCAATGTATACCCGATGTACACCCAATATACACCCAATGGATACCCGATGTACGCCCAATATATACCCAATGTACACCCAGTGTATGCCCAATATACACCCGATGTACACCCAGTGTATGCCCAATATACACCCGATGTACACCCGATGTATGCCCAATATACACCCGATGTACACCCAATGTACGCCCAATATACACCCAATGTATACCCGATGTACGCCCAATATATACCCAATGTACACCCAGTGTATGCCCAATATACACCCGATGTACACCCAGTGTATGCCCAATATACACCCGATGTACACCCGATGTATGCCCAATATACACCCAATATACACCCAATGAATACCCGATGTACGCCCAATGTATGCCCAATATATACCCGATGTACACCCGATGTATGCCCAATATACACCCGATGTACACCCAGTATATGCCGAATATACACCCAATGTATACCCGATGTACGCCCAATATACACCCAATGTATACCCGATGTACACCCAATGGATACCCGATGTACGCCCAATGGATACCCGATGTACGCCCAATATATACCCAATGTACACCCAGTGTATGCCCAATATACACCCGATGTACACCCAGTGTATGCCCAATATACACCCGATGTACACCCAATGTATGCTCAATATACACCCGATGTACACCCAGTGTATGCCCAATATACACCCAATGTATACCCGATGTACGCCCAATATATACCCGATGTACGCCCAATATACACCGGATGTATGCCCAATATACACCCGATGTACACCCAGTGTATGCCCAATATACACCCAATGTATACCCGATGTACGCCCAATATATACCCAATGTACACCCAGTGTATGCCCAATATACACCCAATGTACACCCAGTGTATGCCCAATATACACCCGATGTACACCCAGTGTATACCCAATATACACCCAATGTATACCCGATGTACGCCCAATATATACCCGATGTACGCCCAATGTACACCCGATGTACGCCCAATGTACACTCAGTGTATGCCCAATATACTCCCAATGTATACCCGATGTACACCCAATATACACCCAATGAATACCCAATGTACACCCAGTGTATGCCCAATATACACCCGATGTACACCCAGTGTATACCCGATGTACGCCCAATATACACCCGATGTACGCCTAATATACACCCGATGTACGCCCAATATACACCCGATGTACACCCAATGTATGCCCAATATACACCCGATGTACGCCCAACGTACGTCCAATGTATGACCAATATACACCCAATGTATGCCCAATGTACGCCCAATATACACCCAATATATGCCCAATATACACCCAATGTATGCCCATTGTACGCCCAATGTGCGCCGCATGTACATCTGATATACACCATATGTATGCCCAATGTACGCCCAATATACACCCAATGTATGCCCAATTTACGCCCAATATACACCCAATGTATGCCCCATGTACACCTGATATACACCATATGTATACACCCAATATACACCCGATGTACGCCCAATATACACCCCGATTTACGCCCAATATACACCCAATGTATGCCCAATATACACCCAATATACACCCAATATATACCCAATGTATGCCCAATGTGCGCCGCATGTACATCTGATATACACCATATGTATGCCCAATGTACGCCCAATATACACCCAATGTATGCCCAATTTACGCCCAATATACACCCAGTGTGCCCCATGTACACCTGATATACACCATATGTATACACCCAATGTACGCACAATATACACCCGATGTATGCCCATTGTACGCCCAATGTATGCCCAATGTACGCCCAATATATGCCCAATATACACCCAATGTATGCCCATTGTACGCCCAATGTGCGCCGCATGTACATCTGATACACCATATGTATGCCCAATGTATGCCCAATATACACCCAATGTATGCCCAATATGTGCCCCATGTACACCTGATATACACCATATGTATACACCCAATGTACGCCCAATATACACCCGATGTACGCCCAATATACACCCCGATTTACGCCCAATATACACCCCGATTTACGCCCAATATACACCCAATGTATGCCCAATATACACCTGATGTATGCCCATTGTACGCCCAATATACACCTGATGTATGCCCATTGTACGCCCAATATACACCTGATGTATGCCCAATGTATGCCCAATATGAACCCAATGTACACCCGATGTATGCCCAATATACGTACAATATGCACCCAATGTACACCCGATGTATGCCCAATATACACCCAATATACACCCTCTGTACGCCTAATATACACCCAATATACACTCCGCTGTACGCCCAGTGTACGCCCAATATACACCCGATGTACACCCTGCTCTGTTGGGTGATTGGAACACCCGGTGACCCGACAGAGCCCGGGGAACGGCTGCACAGTCAGACCTGGGGTCTGAGAGTAGCCCCAGAGCTGTCTGTGTAAGGCCTCGTTCACACGGCGGATTTGGATGAGGTTTTGGATGAGGTTTTCGGAGCGTTTCCTCGCCCAAAACCTCGTCCAAAACGCCCCCAGTCCATTTAATTGATTCCTATGTAAAACCTCGCTGTAGTTCGCACATGACGAGGTTTTTACACGCTTCTTTGGAAGCACTGAAAAAGAAGTGTCATGTCAATTCCTGAAGCGCGTTGTAGGCGCGGTTTTCGCCGTGGTTTTTGTCCTGGCTATTCATTTGTATGGGTGAAAACCTCGTCAAAAACCTGATCAAAGCCTGATCCAAAACCTGATCAAAGCCTCGTCAAAAACCTCGTCTGAAGAAGCGTGTTTTAGGCGAGGTTTTGATGTGGTTTGGACAAGGTTTTGGGCGAGGAAACGCTCCGAAAACCTCGTCCAAAAACGCCGTGTGAACATGCCTTAAGAAGCCAGTGACCAGGACACACAAAGTGACACAGATTAGAATATGCTAATACATTACTAAGTGTTGAAAAGAAAGTAAAACAGTTCTCCCTTCAGTAAAAGTAAAAAATATAAAAAGTATAAAAAAAAAATTTGAATAAAATAAATAAATAAAAATAAATATTTAATAAAAAATAATTGTGCATATATAACACACACAAAAAAAAAACCTATACATATAAGGTATCCACACGACCGTAATAACCTGTAGAATTAATCTAACAAGTTATTAAGTGTGGAATGTGAATTGTGTAAAAGAAAAAAAAAAAAAAAAAAAAAAGAAAAAATTCTGAAATTTATATTTAAAACTGTTTCCCCCCATAAAGTACAACTTGTCCCGAATAAAACGAGGCCTCATCCAACTGCGTCATTGAAAAAATAAAAAAGTTACAACTGTTGAAATGCAAGGAGGCGAAAACTAAAGAAAATGTTCTGGTCATTAACTACTTTTCAGGCCCGGGGTTAAAGAGAACCTGTCACATAGGTTCTGCCCCCCTTGCTGAGGGCAGCACAAGCTAGTGTCAGACCTGCTGTTCCCAGCGCTGTGTCCCTTATTCTGTAAGATGCTGGAGTTTAAGAGGATTTAATATTCAAATCTTATTCATGAGCAGGTGTTAGCTCCACCCACCAAAGGCTAGCTCCGCCCACTGACAGTTATTCACATGTTTCTACCTATTCAAAGTAATAGGTTTGTCAGTTGAGGTGGGCGGGGCTAGCCTCAGGTGGGCGGGGTTTGAAAAAAACTGACTCTTCGAATGACTCTTCTTTGGCTGAAAACTGCAGATTTGAGCATTAAATGCTCTAAAACTACAGCATCTTAAAGAATAAGGGACACAACGCTGGGAACAGCATGTCTGATACTGTCTTGTGCTGTCCTCAGCAAGGGGGGCATAACCTATGTGACAGGTTCCCTTTAAAGGGGTTTTGCCAAGATGTAATGTTGACGTGGGATCCTCCAAAATGGGTAATCACTTTTCTAAATATAGGTCATTAAAAAAAAGTGAAGCCTGTGAGAGCTACAGCATTGCTCAGTCCCCCTTAGTTTCCTGACAGTTTACATTAGACATGACCAGGACACTGACAGGAGTTTGCACTTCTTATCTGATGACAGGGAACATGAACGTGCTTTGGAGGGACTGGGGAGAAAAGTGCATTGTATGAGGCTGTCTGCTGTATAAAGAATCCACTGGTTGTAATGTAATTATTTGAGTGAACATTGCAGACGCTCCTTGCTTCCTCGCTCTCTGCTCACCCCCCCTCTCCCCTGTGACTCACAATGCTGAGTTTATCTTCTCTCCTGAGCAGAAAAGAGGTAAGGAACTCGCTTTAAACAAAGGTTTTTCACCATCCCCATTGAAATCAATAGTAAATTTCCACACATATTCCGCATGAAATGCGACCAAAGAATGAACATGTTCTAAGATTTTTTTTATGGCGTTCTATGAACTACAAAACGCATTCTCTATTGAGGTCAATGGACATGGTTTAGATGCGGATTTCAAGTCGGGATCCGCCTAAATTCCACCTTGAAGTACCCGGCGCGTGGACGGAGCCTAAGACAACAGCATCTGTAGGGAGTGGGTAGAGTAGATGGCCAGAGGGCAGTCAGGTCTACAATGTGATGTGATGGAAGCAGGAAAATTGGGCAAGCATGAGGAGCGTAACCTGACAAGGGCCAGGCTGGGATGGCAAGATGAATGGGTCAGAGCATCTCCTAAGTAGCAGGTCGTGTAGGATGGTCCTAGTATGTAGTACATGGAGCCTACCAGAAGTGGTCCAAGCAGAGACAAGCAGAGGACCAGCAGTACTATCATGGGCGCCCAATGTTTATTGGAGGGTAAGCAAAGGCTAACCCAACAGTGAGTGCTGGCTATAATAGAATGGTTTCAGGACACACAGCTGGCCTCGTATGGGACATTGTGCCTATGCTGACCTCCGTCTCCAGGTATTCATGACATGTACCACCTACCCAAAGGTTGTAGCAGACCAAGTACACACCATCATGGCCATAGCATTCCCTAATGCCGGTGGCCTCTCCCAGCAGGATAATGTCCCTGACACAATGTAAAAAATCTTCAGGAATAGTTTGTGGAGTATGACAGATTTGGAAGCCATGTTAAAGGGGTTGTCTCACTACAAGGATTGCTTTCTATCTTAAATTTCGTGCAAAAACAAGTCACTTTGCAATGTGTCCATTAACGGTGTCCTACCTTTTCTGAGATATCCCCTCTTGTATGGGCTGCATCAGCTCCTCAGGTCGCAATAGCTACAGACCTATTTACTCTCTCCTGATAGGCTGCTATCACTGGTTGCTATAGCCACAGACCTGGCTTCTACTGCAGTCTAGTGGAAGCCAGTAAACACGCCCCCGAATTCAAAGTGAAACCAAGAAAACAGGACGGAGGTAAGATGAGTCAATGTAGTGAGACAAGCCCTTTAAACTCTTTATCATGTCATCCACTCAAGTATCTGTAGGCTCTGCTGGGAAATTAAAGGGGTTGTCTCACCATGCAGTTTCACAGGGCCAAAGCCCGCTTCGGGCTCAGACTTTTTGGTTAGGCTGTGGGTGGATCTACAGCAGTGATTGGCACATCAGTTCTACTACTCCTCGCCGATCCTGTTACATTGACTTGACTTCTGGAGGTTTATAACATGTAGTGCACATTAACTTAGGTAAACAAGCTCCTGTGCTAGTGATAAGATTCAGAAGGGAGTGGTTGGATGACAGCTTGTAGAGAAATAAGATAAGACTGCACGGAAAGGTGGTCGGTAACCAACAGAAACTTAAAAATATTTTATCTACTACCTGTTAATTATCTGCTGAACAAAGCAAAATCAAAACAGCAATGTAGCCGGTAATAGTCTTTGTTTGCCTCTCCCTACATGTTAAAAGTTAATCATTGTAGTGAGAATATCCCTTTGAGAGCTAGGAATATGGAGCCGATATTCTAATCAGTGCTATAGAATCTCCCACAGCCTAACCAGAAAGAGTGAGAAAGGGTGAATCTGATGCTGCCTGTGGCTCTGAGAAACAACATGGTAAGACAACCCCTTTAAATAAACTCTTTAATCGGTGAGATTCTCACATTGCATGCCTCAAAAGGACACTGTTATGGTTTGCTCACACAGGTTGGATCTGCGGTGAAATTTTTCAGTATTTTTTTTTCACAATCCCCATATCTGATAGAGGTTTCTTCTTTTGTTTTTTATTTAGTTGCGCTGTCTGACTAATTATTAAGGATGGGAGTAGAATGACAGCACCTGGGGTTGAGTGTATGTGTTTGCTAAGCTTAGTAATCACACATACTCACGCTTAGCAAGTGTTCAACCCCAGGAGACTGACAGTAGCTGCCTGAGAGGAGAGGTGATGTCTGAGCATGTGTGGCCGGGACAGAGGAGCGCTCAGCCCTGGTCGCATCCCCTGGAGATGAGGTGTAGAATATGGATCAGTGTGGGAGCAGCTACAACAAAAATGCTACAGAATGTTTAATAATGATGAATGGTGAAAATGTTTATTATTTCATTTAGGAGCTTCCCATGGCAATTTTACTTTGTGTTAAAACCACTTTAAAAGGGTTTTCTGATGTTTTTAAAAACTTGTCAATCTGTCGAGAATGATTGACAATAGGAAAAAAATATTTTCGCATTTTAAACCCGCTGGTTCCAGCAGCGCTGCCAGTCCCAGTGCCCCCACTTATGACGTCACAATTAGTGGTGATCGAACCTTAAAAAGTTCCGAACTTCTCAAAGTTTGAGGTTCGAGTTGAACTCGAACTTTGAACCCCATTAAAGTCAATGGGAAAAGATTTCGGGTTTAAATTTTTTGTAGCCAGGCGGGATGGAAGCCAAAGCTCCGACTCCAACTCCGACCCCAATTTTCCTAAAACCAAACCCGCCCCTCCTGACTCCGCTCCTCAATTTCCCAACCTCCGACTCCCTCAACACCGAAATTTTAAGTATAATTTTAAAATTTAGTAAAAGGGAACATCAGCTGTTTATCACCTTATGAACAAAAAATCAACATTTTAGGTAGAACAACACTGACAAAAAAAGGGTAAATTTTTTTTAACTTGTGACTTTCAGCCCACATCTAACCGCCATTACGGTTTTTAACATGAGGCCTACCATCATTTTATAGCAATATCTTACCTATCTTATACATACAGTACTTATTTAGTTTTTGGGCCCCTTTCCCCAAACGCTTATTCTGCCGCGAGGGCCCGTACGTGCGCCGGATTTTGCCTTCAGAAAAGGGCGCCAATTCGCGCAGAAATTTACGGTATGCCCTGCCTCATTAGAACAGTGGAATCCGCCCGCCCCCCCCCCCGCTCGGCCCCAATCCGCCGCGGGGGAAAAAAGTACAGGGGCACATTTTTTTACGGCGGGGCGGGGCGTAGATAATGCTTTCTAGGGCCGGGAGGGGCGCCCCCCGCCGCGCCCCGGGGCCCCGCCCCGCCCCGCCCCTTTAAACCGTTTGGCGCCAAACGGCCAAAAATCCTCGGGGAAAAGCCTGTGAACCGCCTTACACTGCTTAGTTCGCAATGAAAACTCCTTTGTTACGTTTACTCCAAAAATCAAAATTTTGCTTTCACCCCCTGAATCCTTCGGGGGTTTCTGGATCAGATTCAAGCGGCTTGACCAAAATCTGATCCCAGGACTCTTCACAGAATACAGTTTTGGGTCTTTTTATTTTCTCACTACGATCGGGGAGTAGGCGTAATCCATAGTTCTCAAAGAAAGCAAGGTTACCGTAATTAGGGGCGCTTTTTCCCCGGAAAATTAATTTTTTCATACCGAAAAAATACGCCCCAAAATAGCCTTGAACATAGCCTTGGGGGTTTTGGATTGGTTGGGTCTGGGACTGTGGGGCCAATACAGAAAATCTACCTCTTTGTCATTGACCCCTTCCCCCTTTTTACGTCTCTTCAGGTCTTGCCCTTTCTAACCCCTATGTCGTCCTCTTCATCCCCATAGTCCCGATCATGAAGTAACTCACTTGTAGGGAAACCCGAGCTCACATTGAGGGCACCACGAACCTGGTCAAGTCTCCAACAACCTTTTTTGGGTGTGACCCCTCCCCATACCTCAGGCTTCTTTCCCCTGAACCAACATTTTTCCACTTCTCGTCCATTATCCCCTTTCCCTTGATCTTTTCCCCTTCCCCCCATCCAAAACCCGGTCTATTTTACTTTCATCTCATCGTCTCAAATCATCCATTTCCAACCTTTCCCTGTTTTACTTTTTGCAAACTCTTTTTCCAACCTTCATATAAAAGATTGAAGCCCCCGGGGGTTCTCACCTTTTTTTCGGCCACATTCCAACCTGTGAATGCGTTTGCCCTTTCTATTTGCGATGGAGAACATTTAATTTTTTCCTGACCACCAGGCGCAAAAACAGTAAGCCATGTTTCAACCTTTAAAAAAGGGCCCCTATTTCGGGCCGTAATACCGCCCCAAGGCCCAAATTTCGGGCCGAAAAAAGGCCCATTTTATTACGTAATTCACATTCTCATAGAGAACTATGGATTACGTCTTTCCCTCCCCGCCCGGGCGAATCCCCGGGCGGGGAATAATTCACCTGTCCCTTTTTAGCGGCGTAACCGCCCCTAGCATGATATCAATGGGGGGCGAAGGGCCGGCCCCCGCTACCCCCCCGCTCCCGCCCCGCCCCCGGCCACAAAAAAGGGCGTAATTGCGGGGCAAAAATTAAATCCCCCCAATTAAGCCGTGTGAACATGGCCTAAAAATTTCATTACATGAGAAGAATCTGCAGAACAAAATAAGCTAAATAGTTCAGGTAAAAAGTTATTATGACCGAGATGATTTTCCCCATAAAATGTGGGGGTCTCATGTACAAACGTAGTGGATGGGATAAGGGACCGAAAGTCCAAGTCCAAAACATTGTTACCCTTTTTTTTTTTTGGTAAAATATATTTACCCCATCCAAAATTTTTTTGAACACAAAAACTTTAATAAATTTTAAATAGAAGTGAAAAATTTTGCTGAAATCTGGGCCCCCTCTGTTTGCTATTGAGCGGAATCTTTCCCCCCGGGGGAG